>MSJI02000004.1:0-43754 GCA_001931905.2 Cladosporium sp. IMV 00045
GTTTCACCATCAACGCAGTAGCTTGCTCCCCAGGCCAGTCATCATGCAAACCGCGCATCGTTGCAATATTTCTGAGGTGGTATTGGAGAAACACCCTGATATCACGATCGCTGACTTCGGATGGGATGCTATGTAGTACGAATCCTTGATGGGCGCCTGCCTGCATCTCGCGAAAACCATGTCGGATGGGTGTCTCCGGTCTACCCGTGACAAGAATGCGCATGCGAATATTCGCAAGTCGCCCGAGTTGTGGTAAGAGGCGTAACAGCGTTTCGACGCTTGTTTCCTGTTGGCATTCATCAAGAGCATCGACTACGAGCACGAACGCATCATAGCCACACTTTTCTTCGTGTCTGGAAAGTGGCTGAAGGACTAGCTGATCCCACTGATCCCGAAGTGTCTCATTCTCGATTTGCGTACGTTCCTTTAGACAGTCACGGATCTGCTGCTCAACGCCGAGCGCTTTGAGCCTTTTGTTGCTTGCAAGTTGGTGTGCGATAGTTGTAACAAACATACTAGCATGGCTAGATTCGCCGCCGCCCTTAGAAAAGAAGAAGCTCGCTGCAAGGCGCCCCTCGTTGTGATAATGGCGCCCAACAGTACGAGCGATCGCTGACTTTCCCGTGCCTGCCCAGCCACTCAACCAGAAAATGCAGGTATTTTCTTCCCCGTCTATCCATTCGTAAATGCTCTTAAGAATGTCGATTCGGGTTCCAGGCAAGCACTCCGGGTCGTTCTCTCGGTACGAGGCGTTGAACTGCGCGTTGGAAGCGAAAGGAAGGCGCGCGATTGGATCCTCAAGCGCTATACGACTTTCAGCTTATTCCTGACAGGTATAAGAACATAACATACCATAGTGATCCCCTATATGCACTCGAGCGTTGCCCGATATGTTGTTGTCTGTATACGAATTCCCCATCGGCCGTTCGTCGAGATTGTTTGAGCCCCGTTGTGCATGGCCCCTCCTCAGCGCCGACCGAGACTAGGTATCTCCTAAGGGGATGACGCTGGCTCTGAGATTTTTGCCCGCAAAACAATTTGCGAAATCTGTTCCCAGCTGAATGATAATTTGACCCCGAAGTGTTCCACTGTGTCGTGCTCATACCAGACCTGTGTCGGCCACGGCCATCCCCTTTCGCGACGCTTGACGCTTCGGGTGCTCGTGCGGTGTGGAAATCTGGTAAAGTTTCGCCTGTTCCGGAAGAGCATGCTCGCTGCATACGGACACGCGGGAGGCAAGAGGACTGTGATACCGTACGATACAAGTCGTTCGATGTTGTCTGCGCAGGGGTGTGAGATGTTGGGCAGCTCACGATGGTGTGGAGATCAGCCTTGCGTGAAGATCTGACGTCTGCTCCATGCGCTTCAGAGCATACTAGCGGAGGTTGGTGTGTTAAACAATGGTGAGCGGCTCGCTAGATGCACAGCCTGCTCGGGCAAAGTAGTGGGCCGTGCCGCTCCCTCGCGCAATAATCTCTGCTACGTGAATCAATCAAAGAGTGTCTGGAATCAAGCCGATATTGCAACAGTCTGTATAGCCCCGCGAGAGATGCAGCTTTCACAAAGAGAAACATCATCGCTGGGTGGAGCAAAAGCGGAATATTCCCGCCGAACCCTCAGAGAGTGCTGAAGGATATGGAGAAGCCCCCGGCTGAACCGTTGCAGGCCGCTGGAGGATTGGGCCTTGTCCCAAGTGGATCGCAATACGAGGTCCCTGCACTACCCGTAGTGCCCGTGACGCCTGTGACGCCTGTAACAGCAGAGGCCTTCACATCGCTTCATGACTTGATACTAACTTACACTTTTCAATACTGAAACCTGGGGATCGGCTATGTTTCGAACGGCTTTCCCACGTAGGACTAAATTTAGTCGAAATCGATTGTTCGACTCAGCCTAGGGGTTACTATCAATTGATAAGTCTCGAGCACCGGCTGTCTGAAGCAGCTGCACCACCTCCTTGTGGCCTCTCACTAAGGCAGCTTGCAGGGCATTGCCATACCGTCCACCCTGCGCGTTGACATCGGCATTCTTGTCGAGCAGCAGCTATACCACCTCCTTGTGGCCTCCAAATGAGGCAGCCTGCAGGGCATTGCCATAGCCTCCACCCTACGCGTTGACATCGGCGCCCTTGTCAAGCAGCAGTTGCATCACCTCCCAGTCGCCTCTCGCTAAGGCAGCCTAGAGGGCGTTGCCATACCTTCCTCCTTCGATGTTGATATTGGCGCCCTTGTTGAGCAGGAGTTGCACGATTCCTATGTGACCTCTGCGTGAGGCAGCTTGGAGGGCGTAGCCATACCGTCCGCCTTGGGCATTGACGTCGGCGCCCTTGCCGAGCAGCAGTTGCACTATTTGTTTGTTACCTCCCACAGAAGCAGCCTGGAGGGCGTTACCGTATCGTCCGCCTTGGGCATTGAATTCGGCGCCAACTTCTAGCAGTCGATGGACAACATGCACGTGGTCTCCATACGAGGCGGCCTCGAGGGCTTCGTCGTAGTTCATGTTACTTGCCTCGCCACAATTGTCCTCGCTCAGAAACAACCGGAGCATCTCTTCTTGAACTCCATGTGAGGCAGCTTGTAGGGCACTGCCGTAGAGTCCTCCTTCGGCATTGACATCAGCGCCCTTTTCGAGCAACATCTGAACAATTTCGATGTAGCCTGTTGCTGATGCAGCCTGAAGGGCAGTTCCATAGCGTCCGCCGTGCGCAGTGGGATCTGCGTCTCTGTCGAGCAGTAGCTCAACCACCTCTTTGCAACCTCCATATGAGGCAGCCTGGAGAGCGTTCCCGAAGCGTCCGCCTCTCCAGTGGACATCCGCACCATGTTCAAGTAGAAGTTCAACTACATCCACAAAGCCCTCACTTGAGGCAGCCTGGAGGGCATAACCGAACTCTGCGGCGCCGGCGTAGTATCTGCATCCAGCATGTGCATTAATCAACAATTCAACCGCGTCTGTGCACCCTCCCATTGAGGCAGCTCGGAGAGCGCTCCCATATGATTCACCTCCGGCAAAGGGGTTTGCATCCTTCACGAGGAGATGTCGCGCTACCTCCGTATGGCCTTCAAGCAAGGCAGCTTGCAAGGCATTGCCGTATTCTCCACCTAAATTTACGGTGCTACCTTCGGCGCCCTGTTCGAGAAGTAAGTGCACCACCGCTATGTGACCTCGACTCGAGGCAGCCTGGAGGGCGTTTCCATAATCTCCGCCTTGAGCGTTAATATCGGCGCCTTTATCAAGCAGTAGGCGCACCGCTTCAATGTGACCTTCGGCTGCAGCGAGCTGGAGCGCGTCGCCGAAGCGTCCATTCTGGACGACCACATCGGCTCCGCTATCGAGAAGGAGCCTAATGATTGGAGTGTGGCCTTTTTCGGAGGCTGCATGCAGGGCATTACCATACTCTCCACCTTTCGCGTTCACATCGGCTCCGCTTTCCACAAGTAGCACTACCACATCCACAAAGCCTTGTACTGAGGCAGCTTGAAGGGCATTATCGAAGCGTCCACCTTTTGCGTTCACGTCGCTGGCGTCGTCCAACAAAGTACGCACTAAAGTTTTAAGCCCCAGATAGCTTGCGTAGTACAGACCTGTACCGACATAATTTGAGCTTTGGAAAGGCGAGTTCCATGGTTTCTCTGGGTTGTAGGCAAGAAGCCAATCTTTCTTGGTTCCTTCCGACTGAAGAAGTGACACTTCGCGAGAAACGTCGCCGTCGGCTTGCAATGCCGAATGATATGGCCACGATTGTGCCGCGTATTGCAGCAAAGGGAACATCTCAAGGTCTTGCTTTGTTGAGGTCTTGTCGCTGCTCGCACTATAGTGTCGCAGGTACGTGAGGCAGCTCTGAGCAAGAAATCTGTGTCCTGTCACGCTTTCCAGATGATATCGACACGCCTTACTCGTGAGTATCCGCCTGGATTCCAGATACTCCTTGACTGAGAAATGGGCAAGTCTTACTCTTCTTTGGGGAGTTAGACTAAGATCACGGGAAAGTGCGTCGCCTCGATGATTACCTGCAGCTGGGGAATCGTGGGTGAAATGCTCAGTCTTCCGACGACTTTCTGCTTCGGCATCTTGGTTTTCCTCAACTGTGACTAGTCCAGAGAGTATTCTCAACGCATCTCGCAAGCTGCCGCGGTCATCTGTGTCTATACTACTCTCTTGACTTGGAACCGTGATGGCAGCGTCTACCAGTTCGGCAAGTGTAGGAGGTGATCTTGCGTAAGCCAGCCAGTAAAGAAAAGTGAGTGCCTCTTGGTGATACATTTCCTTAATCCTGGTAAGCATTCGCGCGTACGTGGTATCAAGGTCGGTGGGAAGAGTCTTGAGGGCTTGCTTAACGAATTTGGGCTTGAAGCAGTCAAGATTCTTCAGCTCCTGCAGCTGACAGTACGCCCATCGGAACCTACGCCGGAATCAAAGGTCAGCAGGTGTTCTTTCTTGGCAGTGAGGTGGGAGCTCGCTTACATGCCATCCGCTTGCGACGCAATCGTGCTTTGGATCAACGTCTTCAATTCTGGACTCAGTTCACGAAGACTCGGATCACGTGTCATCTGTGTCGACATCCAAACGCGGATATCGGCATCAACAACCGGCGCGATCACGCGCAATGGCTCGGGGCCCAGTCCCTCCATTGCTTTACGTATCTTGTCAAGCTCTCGACTGGTCGCGAACACGCTGAGATTTGGAGTCTGTTGTGTGAGTCTCTCAATGCGTTCTAGAACGTTCTGACGAGTTCCATCGTCTTCAGGGCACTCGTCCAGTGCGTCCAAGAGGAGATAGACTCTGCTGCAAGACCTGATAGACGCCAAGAGTATCTTTTGCAGTTCGTCTGGCCCTGGCACGCTCTGCCTGGAGTTCTCGTATGTCTGGCGAAGCATGGACAAACCTGGCTCTCTCCACCCGAGTTGAGCAACGAGTGAGCGAAGGAGATCCCCATCGGATTGTTTGTGCTCGTCTGAGAAGGAAAAATAGAAAAATGCGTGGGCAACGTCTGGATCCTGTTCACAATCATTTCGGATATCCTCGATGGCCGTGGAGAAGAGGATGGTCTTGCCGCAGCCTGCTTTGCCATACATCCACAGATGGCTGACTGCACCTGCCTTCCAACTTTGGTACTGAGTCGACATCAGCAACCAGCCACCCGTCTTGCTTTCGTGACGCTGACGGGCGGTGGCGTGATTCGTTCCAGGATCAGGCGGTGCAATCCAGGCGACGATCTTCCGGAACTCATCAGATAGTTGAATGTCCAGAACACACCGACTCTGATCTCCTATCCGCGCTAGGGAATCACCTTGGGCGGAGATCTGGCTCAATACCCTGAGCACCAGTTGCTGTGATTCAGTGTCCACATCCAGCTGAAGCACCTGGAGGGCAAACTTAAGACGGCCTTGAATGGCAAAAACGCAGGATTTCAGCGCTTCGAGAGTTCCTTTCCTGAAAGGGTACCACGATCTTTGCAGTTCTGACCACATCTTTTGACGTAGCCCTTCAGGCTGACCATACCTCTGTAGGCTACGACGCTTGTTCTCCAGTCCCAAAAGGGCATCCTCGCAACTCTTCACACATTCTTCCACTCGCTCAAACCTTTCTTTGTCCACCTCTTGTTGGAGCGTGCCTTTAAGCAACGTAAGCGTCTTGCGCAGATCTGCGATCGTGTTGTACGTGCTGCTCATGTCAAAGTCGTAACCCTCCCAGGCGTCGTAGTACGAGAGTAATCCTTGACATACTTGGATTCCAAAGGATGCGATGCCGACCGCGGTGCCTAGTTCCATGGTTCGAGTGTAGTGATGAGTGCAAGAATACTGTTTGAACGGTCAGCCATGTTCGACGTCTGCTCATAAGGCTGTGCAAAGCTTGCAGCTGACTGCCATTCATGACAGCTACGGCTGGACGCAGCCTTCTGCAGCTGGGATGCAGCACTGTGATAGTGGCTGCTGTGGTGCGACAGCTCTACCACAAGGCGGAGCGATACTCGATGCGCTACATCGCAGGCTTTCGTTTTAGACCATGAAAGCCTTTGGCCTCATATGGCTCGACGATATAGCAGTTACAGAGTTGCCGTCATCAAGACAAACAATACTGTCGATGATGGTGTGCTGTACTGTAGCGTTGGCTGCGCAACACTTCCACTCTCCCCCTTCGGTTCTGATCTTGTTGACTGTAGGAACCCCGCAGTCATCCAGCTGCCCTATCCTACGATATCTGTCACAGGCAACCACTACACTATTTGCCAAAAGCCCATGTATGGTCGCTGCGGATCGGGTGCGTCCCGTCTCGTTGCTCCCCGCACATCAGGCCAATCAGGCGAGATTTCCATCCGCGATATCGGCCCGCTTCGCAGCAGCCTCAAGCGGCAGGATCACCAGCGTGCTCACTGCGAAACCCTGTGCAGCGCTTACGGTGGCGCATTAGCTTTTAATAACGGCGATCGGCAGCCTGAAAATACATGCATCGTGATCTTCTTACAATAGCGAACCTAACGAACTTACTTTCGACCTCGTTATCCCAATGTATCGTTCTCTGGCCTAGAGAAAGCGATAAAGCGATAATAGATAGTAGGCTTAGATTCAAGAGCTGCGCCACGCACGACATCGGTAGTACTATAATGTATCCTTAGTCTAATAGGGAATTGTAGCTTTGTGTTCTCCTCGGGGCAAGCTACTAATAGCCACGCAAATAAGTTAGATATTAAGTACGCAGGTTTAAAATGTGAAAAATAGATTAATCGGCTACCTACTATAGCCCCTAAAAGGAGGCCTTTATATAGGTTAATACGATGCTAGGTATACCCGCCTTAGTAGTGCATTTCAACTAAAAATAACAATAATAGGCTGAGATCGACATAAAAGGCCTCTATTCCGTATAATCTTATATTACTATTTAATAGACCCAAAAGTAATAAACATGTCCGCGGAACTTAAAAGATTAGGTACAAAATGGCCCGGAACAGAGCGTAAGCTAGCGACTACGGCAATTAAATAGTAGCGTTAGCATAGCATGCAAACAACTCCGTACGGAGGTGCTAACGCTACTTCTATCCTCGCTATACTACTACCTCCTGCTCTGAAACCTCGCAAAGAAACTCCGGAAGGCATAAATCGCAATCCTACGCTAATTAAGTCGAACCCTACTCTTATTAACCAATATATAGTTCTAACTAGCTAATCTCTAACTTAAAGCATCGTATTTATTGAATTGTTAGCCTGGAAACTATATAAACCTATTGAAACATGTTATAACTAAGGAGATATTAGTAGAGAATATCCTAGGCTATACCGTCTTCGGAAATGTTCCTCGGATAGTCGCACAAAGAAGTTCGCTACTATTAAAGATAATAGCCTTCGTATTATTAAAGAGTACCGGTAGCCCGAAGCTAGAGCTATTCGATATTATATGAAACTATTATCTCCCTATCTCGTACAGTTATATTCAGCCTTCTATTAAGATAATATAATCTAGATCGTATACGAAGAAATGGAGGCATCTCTCTATTAGATCTTTAAGCTTCATAATAATCTATAGGATGCTAGTCCTAGTTAGAAAGATAACATAATAGCATCGATTAGCTACTAGGTCTTAGAGGGAGTTTAGTATATCCATCGTTATTTTCATAAGGCCTACGGAGCTGTTATTTCTTAGAACATACTCTTAAATAGGAGTAGCTAAGTGAAGCTAGGTAATATTGCGACTATTAACCCGGCCTAGCTTTATTACTAACATTCTTAGCAAATGTCGGTCTTTATCTACTTCGAGAAGAAGTTATGCCTCTTAAGAGCGATTGCTAGGCGTTCGTAGGCACCCTTCTAAAGCTAATTAGACTAGGGGATCAAGCAAATTTCTCTCTTTCGCCTAGAGAGAGCTTACTAGCTCTTAACTTCTATAGTTGCGTAAAAGATTCTCCTTTAGCGCAAAGCATTAAGGTAAGTAGTAACGCTATTAAATGTAACATAACCTACTCTTACGGTTCTACTAGCACCCGTTTCTAGAAAAGGCATTACCTGCCTATTTAATAAGATTAGCTATCCGTATTAGGTCTGTTTAGATTCCGAGTGATCTAATTATTTCGAAAAGTAAGGATATCAATTAGAAACCGAGGATACGTTACTCTAAATTACATCTCTAAAATGTTTAATCTTTAAAAACTTTAATATAGGTATTAACCTCCTCTATAAGTCTACGTAGTAAGGCATTAAGGGTCTTAACGATAGCGTTAAGTTTTGATTTCTATCGACCACCGGTGAATCCACATTCCCGGTAGCTGTCTATAGCCGGTATATAGTTAGCCGTTATAGCTATCTACTAACCTAACTAGAGAAGGTATAAGTCTTCGCCTCCTTTAGGGAAAGGAAACAAAGAGGCATTTCGTAGTGCTTTAATGTATGTAATAAGGTCTATCGACTGCGAAGTGCAATTATATGTGCTATTAAGCACTATTAATAGATAGTCGGCGACAGGTAATTCGATAAGCCTCTATAGGACTTAGCGTATACGTGAACGTAGCGCGCAGATTTGCACTAGTAAGAGTGAGTCATAGGTAGCTAAGGTATCTATATAATATACTTATAAGTCTCGGGAATCCTATCTATTAGTCCGTCCGCTTTGCAAACCTCTTTATTAGACAATTTTGCGAGTAGAAACACTCTATATGTTTCTAGGATAGGCTTTCTATCGTTATAGAGCAAAACAATATATAAGATATCTGCTTAAAGACTATCCTAATGTACCCGCATCTAACGATTAGCCTATAGGATTATATGCGAGCGATAGATAGTAGTATATCCGGTTTTCACGTAGAGCCGCGCTAGAGCGAGGAGGATATTAAGCTCTAGTATATAGTCTCTAGATACTACTGCCGTGTCTGTAATAATTAAATACAGGAGTTATATAGATACCGGCTCTTCGTTAATGAAGTATAATAGAAGACTATACTAATACGGCATTAGTTAGCAATATTTAAGAAGGCTCTCTATCTTCTTTAAAGCTATAGCTAGCATAGTACTATCTCTTAGAGAAATAATACAGTCTAGATTCTCTAGAGGTGCCGCTATGCTAGAGAGTGCTATTTATAGGAAAACGATGTTTGTAGTGATATAGTACTATATATAATGCTTATATATTGTTTTACCTCCCTAAATAGAGTAAAGAAAATCACGCTAGCGCCTGCCCCCCTACTAAGTTCTTATAGGTAGTTTTACTATACCTGCTAGTAGACACTTAATTTTTTCATAATGTGAAAAATCTCGTAATATCTCCTTATCTTCTCCTACGTCTAGAAGAGCGCTAAGCGGTAGGAATAAATCCACTCTAAACTAGATACTCTATTATAATCTCTACGAGCGCTAGCAGGTTAATATCGGAGGTTAGCCGTTTTCTTTGCGTTCGTTTTGAAGGTATTAGAGTTAGCTAGCTTAGTAGAGGCTCTATATCATTAGATTGCTTATTAGATTGCTAACGAGGCGAGCGGTAGGAAGTCCCGAGAGCTTATAAAAGTTTCGTCTCTAAATAGAGTAAAGAAAATCACGCTAGCGCCTACCCCCCTACTAAGTTCTTATAGGTAGTTTCACTATACCTACTAGTAGACACTTGATTTTTTCATAATATGAAAAATCTCGTAATATCTCCTTATCTTCTCCTACGTCTAGAAGAGCGCTAAGCGGTAGGAATAAATCTACTCTAAACTAGATACTCTATTATAATCTCTACGAGCGCTAGCAGGTTAATGTCGGAGGTTAGCCGTTTTCTTTGCGTTCGTTTTGAAGGTGTTAGAGTTAGCTAGCTTAGTAGAGGCTCTATATCATTAGATTGCTTATTAGATTGCTAACGAGGCGAGCGGTAGGAAGTCCTAAGAGCTTATAAAAGTTTCGTCTTTACCTCCTCCTTCTCTTCCTTAGACTTAGACTATATATTAGAATCCTCGTCGCTATAAAATAGGTCTATCTCGCGTTAGCGCTTTTCTTCTACGGTCCTAACATATCTCTATATCTCCCGCTTAATAGGCTTCTTACCCTATATGCTTACTAGGCTACTTTTATACGTATATATTAGCTCGCTATCTCTGCCTTCCCTTTCGAAACTAAAGAATACTACCTATTCTCGTCTATTAAGATAGGAATCTTTAATAGGCTCCCGATTATAGGCTACTGCGTGAAACTTAATTTCTCCTAAGTCTATTACTAAAGCCTTTAGATAGGGCGCTTCTTTTTTGATCTCGTCGAGATTAGGATATTAAAGGCGTTTAAGCTTCTATAAAGTACTAGAGAACTGTTTTGCGCTCGCTATTTCCAGTGTAGTGTATTCTACACCTAGCTCGGTTTTATATAGAAACAGCTAATCCCCTCTAGTACCTAAATAGTGTCTCTAACCGTAGATAACCCTTATTTAACCGCTATCGTCTTAGACTGACATAGAAGCATCTAGAAGAGACTTATCATCTTAGCTAGATGCCTGCTTTTACGCTACCTGCGCTTTTTTCGATTGCGCTAATATATAGGTAGGACTCTATCCTATAGTAGTAAGGTGCTTCTCTAAAGCTGATTTCTATTCTACTAGAAATCTATATATCTTTATATATTTGTCGTATTCGAGCATATTAGTTATTACCCCCGTGAAATTCTCACCTTTAGCAGCGCTATAGATTTCTCCTAAATGTTTATAGATTCTATCCTAGTTAATATCTTGCTTAAAGCTTTTAGTACTTAATCTTTCGCTTTCACTACCGTTTCGGAGACGTCGCTAGACATTTTGCTATATCTCGCTATATTTCCGGGTATGTGTCTCGCGTAGCTCGCGGAGAGCGTTTATTAATGATTCTAAGGCCGAATCCGTAGGAAGTGCCGAAGTAAAAGTCGGAGTAAAACTTGCGTGTAACGTTTCTATCTTAATAGGTATTTACGACGGCTTTTGCGTTTTTAACGATAACGTCTTTAATTTGCCCGATTTGTCGTGGTATTTATTATCTTGTATCGGGTCTAACGGAGAATTTGGGTTCTAAGACTAATGTTCGGCTATATCACAGTTCTTCTTACTAAAGTGCTATTTAATAAATTTGCTAATGCCTATAAAAGTTAGCTAGTAATACTAGGCTTTAAAGATAGTAAACTTACGTTACGCGACATTATTGCTTCGTGAGTTAATATCATCGTACTTATCTATCTTTGCTTTCTCTTCTTCGTCTAGAGGGGATAGTAGATAGGTTAGACGGTACTGCCTAAAGACTTTAAGGAGTTAGTCTACGAAGTTATCTTTATCGATACGAAGATAAGCTTTAATATCACTCTTAGGAAGGTCGTCTTTACTCTACTAATCTAATAAATCCTCGATCTTAGGGTTAAAGTCGTCTAGTATAGGGTTATCTTCGTCGAGCCTATTAGTAGCTTTCGCTTTCTATCTAGCAGCTTTCTCTAAATTGTTCGTAGTAGCTTCTACTCGCTTTCTTATATCTTCCTTAAACTCTTTCTCTATCTTTTTCTTTCTACTTTGCTTCCCTATCCTAGATTGGATCAAAGTATCATTTATAGTATAATAAGCTTTATGAACTTCGATAAACCGCTCGTGCGACCCTAACTCTCTATTAGGATGCGCCGATCGGATAGCCTTAAACTAGGCCTTTCTAATCTCATTCCCGTCTATATTAGGTTTAATCTAAAGAATTTCATAGGGTTTTTAAGCTATACTTAATAGCTTAATATAGCGGTTACAATTCAAACTCTATAGTACTGCGACTAAGGCATTCTTATATAGACCTAAACGCATAGCAAATAAGGTAGTTACGAAAACAATCTAATTTTAGAAAGTACCTCGGCTTTATACCTAGGGGAACTTCTGAAAGGTATTATTTTTAGCGCTCTACTATAGATGCCTTCCCTATAAATAGATTATTCCATCCTTAAAGCCGAGTACTATACTAGTTCTATAACTTTTCTTCCTATATTACCCTACCCTTTAATATAATATAGAGGTACGTCGTTCTACTACTAGTATTATAACTTAGAACTTATTAGACTATATAAGGGCGATAACTATAACGTTTATAACTCTCTCTCCACTTCTATCGACTGGAACTTATTTAAGAGCTTCTTCGAGCGCGAAAAGGCGCTCGAGTCTAAATTCCAGAGCGAAATCTATAACTTGTAGGCCTAGCTTAGGGCATCCTAGGTATAGCTAGCTTCGGTAGAGTCTTATTAATTTAAGGTAGAAGGGCAGATAGATAGCCTTCGCAAGGAATGCCGTGATTTAAGATCCACTAACGATAGCCTCACTTAGTAACACGCCTAGAGACAAACTCGCCTAGAGAATCTAGAATGTTATTACTAAGTAACCTGCGAAGCCCTAGTTAGGTAGTCGAGCAAACTGGAACAGAAAACTAGGGATCTTAATGTCGCTAAATCAGAGTTTAGCGACCTAGAGCAACGCCTTAATACGCTTTTAAAGTAAGGAGAGAGGATAGAGAAGTCTATAGAGTCTTCGGGACTCGAGATGAAGCGCTTTAAGGAGGATAATACTCGGATGCGTTAAAAGTACCTATTTTACTAGGAGGGTTTTAAAGACCTTTCTACGCTACCTCTACTAAGTTCGTAATTAATACTGTCCTACTTCAGATTTAAAGGCTGATAGCTAGTAGATGAGTCGAATAGGGGCTTAGAGAGGTCGTATATCTCTTTACACGTTAGTAATTCAGAGTTCGATAATACTAGCTTAATCTAAGAGCTACCGGTAGTTAAGTATCTCTCTTTTTCAAGCATTTTCTTCCTATAGAATACTATCGCGAGAATATAATATAACGTTAGGGATGCTGCGTTCGAAGTTCGTCGTATATAAGTTAACTATTCTAGCTTCGGTTCCGTACCTACGAGTATTGCTTTAGTATAGCCTAGAGTTAAAAAACAGTCGCGTATCTAATTAGCCTACTCGTCGAGATGGATGCGTAGGCGACCTAAAGGTTTGTTTTGCCATTGCGCTATTGCAGATAGGAGGTATTAAAGGTTAATTAGAATCTAGACTTTTACCACTTATATATATATAATTATCTGTAAAATGGCTAGTAAATAGGGCGGGGATTAGAGGAGATCGAGTTTTAAGATTTTAAGAGAATACGATAGAGATTAAATTTTAGCGATAATCTAGAGCTGTTTAATATAAAGGTCACGTGAAATCACGTGATCTATAGTATCTTACTTTTTGCGAGTATAAAATTAGATTCATTCGATAGTAGTAGTTATATACTATCTATTTTATAAGTATTAGAGATCTAGAAAGAGAAAGAGGAGTAATTCGAAGATATATCTTAACTCCTTAAAAGTCTGTCTCGCTTCTCACTTCCGCTTCTACCCCGTTTGCTAGCCATTTTGCAGATAGTTATAATTAGCTAACCCTTGCGGGCCGAACCTTATTTTAATAACACTTATATAAGTTATAAGCATAGTTTCCTAACCTATACTAAAGAGATAAAATAGTAATTCAAGGATTAATCTATAGAGAGACTAACGTTATAGCTACATATTTCCCTAGTTAAAGATATTCTAAGGAATAGTTAAGATAAGTAAAGCGTTTAAATAATATAAGTCTAGCTCTTTAATAAAAAAGTCGAAAACAACGAAGATACTAGCTCTTCTTATAGAAAAGAGACTAAAATGATCGTATTTAGGAGTATGCGCTTATAACTTCAATATTAGTAGGCTCTTTAGCTACGGACTTCGCGTTTATAGTCTCGATATCGGCGGGCTCTTTAGCTACGGACTTCGCGCTCATAGTTTCGGTACCGGTAGGTTTATTAGCTACGGTCTTCGCGCTTATAGTTTTAATATCGATAGGCTCTTAGACTGCTAACTCCGCGCTCGTGGTTTCGATACCGGCAAGCTCTTTAGCTGCGGACTTCGCGCTTATAGTTTTAATACCGCTCTCGATATTAGTAGGCTCTTTAGCTGCGGACTTAACGGGCTTACGAGGAATACATTCGATCGTTTCTCCGTACTCGTACGCGTATTTAGTCTTATATTCCTTACTAGGCTTATCTTCTTCGGCGACGATCTTGCTATAAAACAAAGCTTGCTTTAAGTGATTGCAAACCTTAAAGTTCTAACTATTATACATAATAAAATCTCCTCTTTTAGTATCATCTTTTGTTATAAACTTCGTCGCAAATTGTATTAAGTCCCGGGCGTAGTTAGCTGTAGTAGATCTATTGATCCCGTGTGCCTATAGTTTGATTCCCTAGACGCTATCAAACTTAAAGTAGTTGAAGTTGGTACGGAGATAGGATCTCTTATCTAGGCTCGTCGGTTTAAGCTAAGCGGTTATATAAGTGCCGTTTATATTAACCACTAGTATAGAATCGCTCCCGCGGACGTTAATATGCGCGGCTAGTCCGTCACGCCGATGAATCTCCGAGGCGGTAAAGTGGGTAGCATAAAAGGCCTCTAATCGCTTAGAGCTTTTATTATTAGCCTTATCGACGATATCATCCTAAGAATACTAGTTTGCGTTATCTTTGCCTATCGTAACTAGCGCTGCCGTATATCTCTTAGCGGCGAAGGCTACGGCACGCAACATGTAATCGACTAAGGTTGCTACGTACTAAGAGCCTTAGCTTAACTTATTATTATTTCTATCGTAGTATTCGCAGGTATCGTATAAAAGCTCGATAACTTTCGAGCCTCTAGAAGCATCGCTTCTTTGGATGTTAATAGTAGACGTATCGCCTTTCATGTTAAAGGCTATCGCATAATTGAAAACCTAGAGTAGTAGGATATAGTAATAATGAATCTATATGTTACTCTTTACTATATTAGTTATTAAGAAGGATAACTCTTGCGAGGTTATCAAGCGTTTTATAGGATACTATCTATGAGTTGGACTATAATTAGTAATGATATGTTAATCATCTATAATTAGCAATGATCTGGTTCAAGGCGTCTATATTTAGAATAGATAAAGGCGAGAGTTAAAGTGTTGAATTATTCTAAAGAAGCCAGACATATAGACACGTGTATATGTAGGTATATGTAGAAATAGTTGTTATTTTCACCCTGACATTTATTCGTAGAAAGTAAGCAAACTATGATAGCTTCTGATTTGCTCTGGATCTGCTTCGTGGCTGTATGCGCTTTGTGCTGCAAGCACGAAAGTCTTTGCCGCAAACTCACTAGCCATCCATTACAGATATGCGGATCTGGGTACTGGCAAGACGTCAATTTCCCTGGATATGAATGCTCTGCAGGTCATCTTGTACCAATAGCGACGACTAGCCCCGCTACGCCGACGATCATGAGTAGCCCTAGGCCTCTAGACGCCGCAAAGAAGGAGCTGGGAGCCACCGGGTACTGGTCTTGCATCGGTCAGCAAGCTCCTGTTCGCGATGACGATTTTGGAAAGGCCAGCTACTTGGTAGGCGGGCGCATGGCTTCAGTGTATAGCCTAGAGCAACAGGTTTTCCGCTGTGACCTCCGACCTCCGGAGACCGGCTACTATGTTGCAGTTTGGACGAGATACGACGCCAGTCAGGTCTCGCAGCCTGCGCCAGAGAACTGCAATACATGGTTGAAGCTTCGAAATTCAAAACTAGGACGCACTGCTACAGCTCTCGTTATAGACCGTTGCGCAAGCTGTGTTGGAGTTGGACGGCAAACATCTGATTCGCAGACACCCGATAGTCTCGTGAACGGGGCAACTATAGACCTCAGTCCCCCACTTTGGGAGTACTTATACGGGGGAGCACCGTGGACGGTATATGACATCGAATACGATGGACCCATCTACGGAGGAAGCCCGGAAAAATCGCCAGACGTTCTTACATCACCTATCTGCGCATAGATAAGAAATCGATTGAAAGAGAGTGCATTTCCTAAAGAGGTAGCCATTCTTGCGTCGCCTTATCAAAACGATGGTTTGCATATCTAGTGACGTTCATAGACCTATCGCCGTACTCCTCAGCGAGAACATCAGCAAATTTTGCCGGGACCTTCGCTTTCATGCCCTCAAACATACTTTCTCTCAGCGGAAAGATGTCCTGCCGTAAATAGCGATGACGGTCCTTACACACCATTGTATCCTGGAAGCCGTTCACATCGTTCCTGAGTACCGTGATATCAACGTATAGGCCGTTCTCCATGTCTAGCCACCTAGCATCTATTTTGTTGTTAATATCAGCTGGATTGGCATCGAGCCAGTTTGGATTGACCTCGAGTAGGTACTTCTGACTTGGAAACAGACCATCCAAAGTCGCAATTTTCGGTTCGTGGATAGACATGTTATAATGATCCGTTAGGTGCATGGCACCATTTTCTGTGATTTGAACGTCTAGATCGGAGTCCTACGGCAGGATCTTCTGATTCCAATACCAGCCTAATAGTGATCCATGCATCAACCAAGTTTCAATGCCGATGTCGTCCATCGTTAGGAGAAACGCCCTGATTAACGCTGACAGACGACTGCGTTTATCATCATACGATAAGGCACTCAGACCGAACCGGGAATCGTAATGAGCATCAAAGGACGACTCGTGGAAGTATTTCCGAGACGGACCTGACTTCCTCACGCTATGGTTTTGCAGGGCTTGGGGCGCGGACGCAACCTTACGGCCAGCTTGCTGGCTTGAATGGGTGTGGACTGCGATCTTGTAAAGAGAAAAAAGAGAAAGAGAGGCAACCGATACAAGCAGAAGAGCTATGAAGCACGACATCATCCTCCTAGTTATACCAACTGCGCAAAACATTTTGTGTGGAGCGTAGGCATTTCTCAAGAGCCAAAGGAACACTTTATAGGAAAAGAAAGATCAGCCAAGATACTAGAAGTCTGACTAAGCGTCTCATTCACGCGTTCTACATATCTAATCAAGAAGCCGGCTCGTTTGACACTCTGCATACCGGTCTGCTTCTCAACCAGCCTGCTTTTCAACCCTCCTGCTTCTCCATATTGCTTCTCAACCGTCCTGCTTTTCAACCGTCCTGCTTCTCAACCGTCGCTCCGCATGGCTTACTCGATCCGAGATGTTGATGCTATCACGCTCCGTATACAGGCGGTGGACTCTGTGGTCCACATTCGCTTGCCTCTAAGTATGAAGTATTGCTACAGGTTTCGCGATCTTGGAGAGCAGCGAGTTCATCTTGAATTCGTCTTCTTGTCTTGATAAGTGTCTGGTGACGCAGTTGTTTGGATCTTAGGAGAGCAAGAAACCCTCCTTCGCAAGGTACATTAACTATAGCGATGATTGGAGTTTTGCTCGCGTATATGTAAAGAAAGTACATGATCTTGTAATTATGTAATTTTGACTGGTTTCGCTGAGCCAACGTTTGAAATGGTGTTTTGAACGAGAAGCTAAATACAGAGCATGCCGGGTTTACTTACGCGAGATGCCAAGCTATACACAGTCTATTTATATAGATGCACCTTTCTTGATTACTCACCAGGCATCCCCCTCTTCAGATTGTCATACTGGCTAGCTGAGTACCCTAGCCAGTTCTCCTGAGCTTCAAGGCCGTCGCTACGTAGGTTCTCTACTGCGAGGTGGATCAAACTTTTGCCGTCCGAGCCATTGACTGAGCGATCGCCCGAGGTTTCCCACCACATAGCTCCACCAAGACCAGAGCCCTTGAGGTACTCCACCTTTGCGTCAACAGTACGTGGTGAATCATATGAAATCATTTTCCGAGTTGAACGGTCGTAAGACCAGGAGGCTATTGCATTAGCATCGTAGTATTCCTGAGCACCTTCCTGGGGTAGTGCCTGCATTTTCGCGTTAGTTTGATAAGTGTGTGGCTTATAGCAACTCACCTTTGCATCGAAAACTCCTTCCTCCCAGCTGCCTGGCCCGACACCATTGAACGATGTTCCAGGTCCGTCGGTATCAAGGAACGCACGTCCATAAAGTGGCATTCCTAACACAATCTTCCGATGAGCTACGCCTTGCCCGGTATAATACTGAACCGTACTATCTATGTCGAAAGGAGTGGCTTCCGGATGGTCCTGAGATTTGAAAACGTTCGCTTGATGCCCAGAAACATCATCCCAGGACCCAGCAAAGTCATAAGTCATGAGGTTCCAGAAGTCAAGATATTTGTCCATCTCCCGAAGAGGGAGACTCGCTGCTTTAGTGAGGCTGGCAGGGGAAGCAGCAGTTAAGAGGAAACGGGGTGTCGGTCCAGGTCTGAAAGAGTCGGCATATCCATCGAGCGCCTGGCGGCATACCGCAAGTAGTGCAGCTAAGCTGTATCCTTCTTATGGAGAGGCTGGGTATTCCCAATCAATATCAATACCGTCAAAGGGAAGATCCTTTAGTAAGCTAACTGCGCTTTTTGCGAACATCTCGCGGCCTTGTGCTGAGGACATTAGCTTCGAAAAGCTATGGCTATATGTCCAGCCACCGATTGAAAGCAGCACTTTCAAATTTCGATTGCGTTTCTTTTGGAGATAGAGTTGCTTTAGACAGCCATATAGGTTGTTGCCATTATCGTCCCAAGAGTCGGATTTGAAATGCTTGTCTACATCAGACCAAACATCACTCAGATACACTTCACCTGTTTCCGGACGAACGTTGGCAAAGGCGTAAAGTATGTGAGTCAGGTCATCGATTGGAAGATTTTGCGGCTGATAATCACGGGCGTATGTTGCCCAATTCTGAACCTCCTCATCAGCACTTTGAATGACATAAGACTGATAGTCAAGAAGCAACACACAGTATAGTACCTAACAGCTCTATATCTATCAAACCGCTCACCCGAGTCGATTTCGGTGGATTGCTTATCTATGAAGCTAGCTGGATTGGACGCTGGAATAGATGGGCAAGATGCCACATAGTCGACGACCAGCAAGTAAATCAGTGTTACGTAAGATATGAATCCAGTTTTGAACGCCATCTTAGGCTTGCGATGATAAGATATAGGGTGTCAAGGTTCGTTGTTCAAAGGTTACCGCGGGAATCTTGATGCTATTTATATTGTCTAAGCCTTTGACTGATAGCCTCCAAGGCAGTAGGTAGCCACCGTTTTCACTCCGATATCGCTTCACTTCATAATGCTTTGCACTAGTCTCTTCCCAACAGTTACTATTGCTGAGTAGGGGGTTAACCCCTCCTACTTAGAAGGTCTAGTTGCCTCGGACGCAAAATAATCGAGAAACTGCACGCTCTCGGAACGAGCCAGCATCGCAGTAAAGCATGCGTGTTTGAGCCGTCATTTCTTTGAACTGATACATTGACGAATCTGCGTGAGGGGTTCTCTTGCTTTCGCCTATTTTTGCCTGCTCTAACTCTTCGCGTTGAATGCTATGTTTTTGTTTTTAATTGAAAGCTCAAGAAAGGGGACGATGTATTTGGCTAATTTTCACAACTCAATCATTTTCCTAGCGAGCATGTGGTACTAGTACCTCTGGCGGGAATTCGTGGTTGTTATCACCTGCCATCATCGGAAATATCATCAAGCTAGTCATCTTGGAGACAAATTCCATGCCTACCAACGACGTCCTTCAAATAACCCAACCTTTCGGGGTCGTCCGTGATGAAGGCTCTGTTACTCCTAGCGCCACATCCAATGTTCAAAGTGCCTGCTCCCGGTTCCACAATCGTCTCATTGCTAGTGGCCGCACTATAATCTTTGTGACCCGTGTCGACATTAGAAATTTCCGACTCGGTACCTAAATGTCTCATGAGCTCTGGCGCGACGGTCCAGCAGCGCATTCCCAAGTCGCGACATGCCTCCAAGAGTCGCACGTCATATGCCACTGTCCCCCCTTCGCTTTCCCTTGCAGCAATATCATTCAACAGACGTTTTGCCGCGACACGTGTCACAGCGTACCCAAATGTGCATAAAGGAAAGACTGTTAGGTGAAGTAGCCGGGTGTAAGGTTGGATACTCAGACTAGAGAGAAAGGCTGAGGTCTCAGGCAGCATTTGGTGTAGTAATGGTGACGTTGGATCGACGTAGGTGAAGGAGAGACGCGGCAGCTTGCTAGGAGGGAAGTAGTCACCGCAAGTACCGAGCCAGAGGATATCCCAGGTAGATATGTTTCCCCAGTATGCGTTCCTAGCATCTAGTCTGGTAGAGGCAGCTGCAAACGATCGAAAAGCGGACGCAGTAGCGGGTATCTGGACTGTGCGAAGATGAATGTCCCAGTCGACATCGTCCTCGATGATTAAGGCTGTAGTTTGCACTTCTGCTAGGAACGCTCGTAGTGCGTTCAAATGACCTAGCCATGCCAATGCAGAGCCTCTGGTGACTATAGAAGCCCTCTCAGCGCGTAGATTCGCAATATCTTCGTCGGTCCAGTGAGGCTGTGCGGGTATCGTAATGTCAATTTCCGTAATATTTGCAGCAAGAACGAGACTTTTACGGCGAGGTGACCCTAGCCGTGAGACTGCTATAACAGAGCCAAACTATGCAGTGTGTCAGAACTCTCGATCCCTATTCGAGCAGAATACTGAGACTCACACCAAGCGTAGCATTTGCAGGCTCAATATCGCCGTCGTGTAGCTCCTTGCCTGCCACCCTTCTAGTGGATAAAGAAGCGTGCAAGCCGCTTTCTTTTAGACTGCTATGAGTTTTCATGCGCAGCATGGTAATGATAGTCAAAACCAAGGAGGGAAGCATACAAAGACGAGCCTGCTGACCCATGTTAAGTACTCTGTCTTGTGTCCTTTCGACGACAGAGAAGTCGGATAGTTATGGAGCTTTGCGACCTTAAGACTGTCAGTGTGTGACTAGTGATTTTCTCTCTCCCGCCGTTTTGGGGGAGCTATCATTCGTCTATTTGTGTCTCGACCTACGAGGCCGCGGGCGCGAAAAACGCTGCTAGTGTCTGGCGTGTTATTTATGCAGATGGAAAGGCGGGCCTCCATGCGTCATGCGGCACCGAACCATTTTCAGCCTATATTGAAAGCCTATGATATAGTCTAGGGCAATTTCAACAGGCAAGGTCTACCGCTTCTTCATCACGATGCTCAGACGTATGAAAGTACAGTTATTTGGCTCGTATACGAGATTGGACGATTTGGAGCATATTTCCCCTCTATGCAGGCTTATGCAGAGGCTCAAACTTATCGGGAGGCTTGATATGCCTCAGGCTATATCGGTCGAAGACGACATGACAGATGACAGCTCAGTCTTGAAGGCTTCTTCCAACACTGTCAAGAGATATCAGCTGTCTAGCGGCGATGCAGTCATTGTAGGGGCTAGCTCCGGGAAGGTCACACTACTTATGATTGTTGTCCAAGATGAGCTTCCTGATGGGTTAGCACACATGAACTACATCGCGAGGCTCAACCTCGGAGTGTCACCAGGAGACCTTGTCACACTGAGTCTCTGCCCTAATCTTGCTTACATCAAGCGCGTGGATATCGCTCCAGTCTCTGACGAAATTTGGGCGCTCTCACGCTCTCTCTTTCACGACTTCATCATACCTCACTTTAGAGACGCTTATAGACCGCTCAGACAGGGAGACTTATTCAAGTGCGGCGATCCAAACAAGGTTATTGTCTTTGAAGCTATCAGGATCGAACCGTTGAAATACGGCATTGTCGGACAAGATACATGTATCCGCCTGTGTTTCACCGAGCATGCGCGGTGGGACTCAATCGATGAGAATCAAGGCAAAAAAATTTGAACCCATAGTTTCGTTGAATAAGGAGTCCTTTACCAATTCTTAGCTAGTCAGCGCCATAGCATTTCACGACTTCACATCCATTCTTTGAGAAGGCAATCGAGTGTTCCATCCACGCGCCATGATGCATAATGCGAGGGACTTCGACCTAGCATGTCCTCTGAGTACCTCTCCGCGCCATTCCTCAAAAGTAACCTGATTATGCCGTGGTGACCTTTCTCAGCTGCGTGCGATAGAGGTGTCCTTCCATTCTCATCCATCACGTCGGCATTGACTTCGTGGAAGCCTAGCAACTGCCGAACGATATCACTCCGACCATCCCGCGCCGAGCATACCAAGAGCGTCTGGAGATTGTACTGGTCCCAATTCGCCACCTCCTTACTCATATCTAGAAGGCTTCTCTCGACTTTCGCCTGCTTCAATTGACCTGCGATTGATAACGCGACATTGCCGTCTTTGAGATGTTTCGCAAGCCGTACGGTGGTAGCAATGCTGCCACTTTTCACCGCGTAAAACAAAGGGGTTCTTCCATACCTGTCTTCTGGTTCACAGCTAGCGCCAGCTTGAAGAAGTAACTCGACCGTCCTATAGCTTTGTGCTCCAGCTGCATGCGATAGCGGTGTCCTACCATGCTTATCATGGCCGTCGAAAGAGGCATCGAAGTACTTAAGAAGCCTATAGGTCAACGCCGCACGATCACTTCGGGCTGCGTAGAAGAGTGGAGTCTGACCGTTGCTATCAGCAACATCGATGTCAAGGCCACTTTGCTCCTTCAAAAGATCGAAGTTATTGATTTCTCCTTGTTCTGCTGCGTAATGTAGAACCGTGCGCCCCCCCGCGTCTCTCGCTACGTTATCAACTTCATCATGTTCGCACATGGTCTTAATCACCCCTCTACCACCTACTCGCACTGCATGATGCAGCGGAGTCATTTGCCAACAGTCACGTATGTTGGGATCGGCGCCCGTATCCAACAGATGCTGAACCATTTTCTGCTGAGACCCGGAGGCTGCGTGAGACAAGGCTGTTCTGCCTTGCATATGCTGAAGGTCCAGTATTTCCGCAATCTCGCCACGGTCAAGACCTTCGAGCAGTGCATCGACCGTCGCTTTCCAGCCTCGATGGCACAGTTCCATGATGAGTGTTGTGCCCAAGTCTGTTGCTTTCCTGAGATCGACAGGCCCAGACTCCACCAAGACTTCCACCACTGCACGATGTCCGCTGAACAATGCGCTAACAAGAGGGATCCACACTTTTTGTTCCAAGTCGAAGATAGTGTGCTCGGAAAATGTGCGAATGAGTAAAGTGGCGGCTTCGTTGCTTCTGAAGTGTAATTCTAGTTGGTCATGGTCCGGAAGCAGTAAAGTCGGCTGTTTCCACGCCATGACATTCACAGCTCGTGCGACCAAATGATCGGATAAAACCATCTTGATTGGAAGCATGAGCCAGTCGCAAATCAGTTCCTTACTCCGCGAAGGCAGTGTGTCTGGGCAATCCGATAGATCTCCAGGAAACCAGCGGCATTTCCGAGCTGGCACGCTATCATCCAAAACAGTGAAAGCGACCTTCTTCACGGCACATTTGTTCCTCCAGATCCTGCATAGCATGTCTACCATGAGATGTGATATGGAACTCGGCAGGCAGGAACAGTCGAACTGTATGTTGGTCGCTCGCTCGAGCACCGGTACGTACCACGCCGGGGCAGTATAATCGTTCTTTTGCCATGGTCGCACATCAATGGTGAACTTCCGACCAGCCAGCCAATCATGAACCTCTCGTCTTAGCTGTAAACTCGTCACGGTCAAAGCAGACCTATCTCCTGGCATGCCAGGGTAGATCAACAAATCGTAGACACGATAGCGTATCTCAAGCGGTAGCTCAAGGAATCTCGCGCGACCGGGCAGAGTTGGAACCATATCTCCCTGCGAAGAGTGAGTCCGGAGCGGCCGCAGGATGTAGGGGCGCCTAGCCATGGTCAAGAAAGGATGAAAAAGAATGGACAAAGGATTGATCACATATATATAGGAAAGGGAGGCTCACGCTCGCGTACAACATTCCACCTGAGGATTGGCAGGATACACATATAGCCCAGAATAGCCATATCGCTACTGCGTTGCACATAGCCATCAATACTCACCTGTTTCCCACTAGGGACTAGTTTTCATTCATCGGGATCGATATTAAACGCTAGCAAATTGAGATTCAGAGGTACGTTGCTTCTAATCAGGATGCCTATCTGCCTATTCGTACTCCGGTTCGGCACTGATCACGCTCGATTCGTTATCACGCAGCGCTTCCGCCTTGTAAGGGCAAAGTCTGGGTCGGTTGGTAGTCTAGTTCGAAGAAGCGTAAGTTGTCCCTTCCTGCAAGCACAACCTCATCCCGAACGATGCGACGAAACCCCTCAAAAGCAGATACTAGAGCCACGTAAGTAGGATAATCACGTCTTTGAAGCAAGGTCACACTTACCCACAACAGCCAAGCTCCGTCGTGGCTGCGAAAGTTCGAGCTGTACATATTGATGAACAGCTGGAATATCGGTCATAATCTTAAGCCGACGGCCGAGCTCTCTTACATGGCTGTCACTTTCTTGATAATGTCCCTCTAATGATCCCCCGTTGCAATGGATCGTGAAGTTCATGACCTAGTGTCTTTGTCAGTAGCGACGGAAGTGTGGACGGATTGAACACCTACGATCACGTCCAGCTCAACATCATCTAGAAGTCGCTGCATCCAGATCTTCACTTGGTCATGGTACTCTTTGGTGTACCACACCAATTTGATGCGGCGTGTAGTTGCTCTCGTGTCCATTGCGAGCTCTGTCAACCTCTTCACATACGGCAGAAGTGCAAATATCCCGGTGCCTGAAGCAAACAGCAAAACGCATCCAAAATTATGCAGACGATGCAAGGGTCCGTAAGGCCCATCTAGCCACGCCACGGTGCCCTTGAGTGAGTCGGTGTGCTTTGCAATTCGCCGCGTCCATCCTTTCTGAGGATCAGTCATAATCCAAATGTACTGCTGCTTAGACTTCTCACTTGTGGACACATGGACAGCATTGGTCTGCTCTTGCACAGAGACAGCTTCGAGGTGAGATTTGTCATCCGCGGCCGGGGCTCTGAGTTTGCTTCTCTGGACAGCACGATGTTTGACGATGGTTTCCCACCACACGATCGCGAAAGGATGCCTCTGTGCGAAAGACAGAGCGCGGACTGTGACGAGTGTTAAATACAAATACTGGCCGGGGTCAATTTGAATCTCTCTAGAAAGCTCGAGTTGAAGTATCATTGTGGACCCGAATCGCTCAGAGCTCGTCACTTTTACGAGACCACGCGAGAAGGTGGCGTTGAAGTATAATTGTCTTGCGTACCGATATAATAGGCCGAAAGTAAGAACAACCGCAGTGGACAAGAGCATGAGATGCGGTGTTCGATGACTTCTTTCGATGTGGCTCCATATGCCCGCGCCGAGCATCAAGGCAACCGGAAGGTGGGTCATGAAGAAGACCTCGTAGACGATCCGTCGTAGCAACGGCAAGACGACGAGAAGTGTCAGAGATAGCAGGTTCTAGCAGTATCAGCTGCAGCTTCTAGATGGCACATGTCGACTTACGACAACATTGGAGGCCAAACTGGGGGCTCTAATCGATGTTTCTTGAATGGAAACGATCGCATGAAAGATACCTTGCGCCGTTGCCATGTATCCAAAAGCTCTATGAGCAGCTTGGCATGCGGAAAGCGAGAGTCCAAGGTAATGCGACCACATGCTAAGTTGTGGTATAGCGAGCAGAGGCACGAGGTGGACCAAAGCGATACTTCCCGCTCGAAGCCCGGCTTCAGCGATCGAGTCCACTCTATAAAGGTTGAAGAAGGCAGTCATAGTCCAATGCAAGGCATACAAGACGAACTCCGCTCGCGTTGGATTCAGAAACCAATCCTGGCGCAACAGGCGAGGGTAGACGAACTGGCGTAGGATACGCCCGTAAAGGGACCGACGAGTTTGATAGGAAAGCATCATAAGTACTCTGATGATGACAAGCAACCCAATCGACCCTAGTAGAATGCAAGCGTATATCTCTGTGACATCCATAGTGACAAACGGTGGAGCTGACTGAATTGCGTCGATATGTCGAGATGATGCAGACTATAAGAATTACCCCGGTGTGCACGGGCCGCAGTGCTTACACAGCCCTTGGTCGAGAGCAACAAGCGAATCGACAGCGTTTTTCCCTAAGCACATTCACTCTCGTTCTACGCTTATGATCGTTGTGGCAATGGAACAATCGTATGGGCAATACCACCTGGATCATTACGCAAATTAGACACGACTGCATGGCCAAAGCAGCAGCGCTCGGGCCCCGACTGTACTTCGTACAGGCTTGGCCTTATGATTCATTGTCGAGCCCTCTGCGCGGTAACACTGGTCAAAAGAGGGGACTTTCGGCCCACGTGGAAGCG
This sequence comes from Cladosporium sp. IMV 00045, assembly GCA_001931905.2. Lineage (NCBI taxonomy): Eukaryota > Fungi > Ascomycota > Dothideomycetes > Cladosporiales > Cladosporiaceae > Cladosporium > Cladosporium sp. IMV 00045. Next base: position 26,043 of record MSJI02000004.1, read on the forward strand.
TTGCCTGACGCCGCAAAGGCCAAAGAAGCTTTGATAGGTCGGTGAACGATTCCGATTTGTGTCTGCCCTGTTTGCGAATCCTAACAAGGTAGCTATTATTGAACCCCTGCAAATGCGCTAAGCTCAGACCACCAACACATGGGAAGTCGTCTCTGCGTGCATGCGGCGTAGCAGGCCCGTCTGGCTCGACGAGCCCGACAGAAGGCCATCGAGCCTATTTGAATAATGCTGGATGACACGTAGTAGTCTCCACAGATTGTAACTCCGTCTCTCGCCATGGACGGAAATTGCCGCAAAGAAGAATCATCTCGTATTATCGAATTTACCACGCGCCTTCATGATGCGCTACGGGGACTGAATGCAGCCGAGGCTGAAAAGCAGTTGCAGCAATTCGGAGACGAATTGAGGAGTCGCATCGAGCGGGTTTTTCAGATCGACTCAGCCTGCATAGCAGGTTTGGATCAGGCTTCATCTGCATATGTCACGGATGACGTCCGGGATTCCATTCTTGGTAGCCTGAAGCTGGCTGCCGACGCACAACCCTACCACGGATACGGTGTTCACCAAGTAGACAGGAGACTACAATCTATTGCAAGAATCAATGCCGCATGGGGAGGGACCATATTCAAAGACTACCAATTCGAAGACCTGGGTAGGCCGACAGCACAGCTCTTAGCGCGAGTGGCACGAGCATACCCCCACTGGCGATACGCGGTCCAGCGGATCAATGTCGCGATGCTATCTCGACACATCACAAACATCCGTCGCGGCACCGGGTTAATGATCGGTCACCATCATTCAACCTCGAAAGTCAAGCAGCCACACAAGCCGATCGAACCAAATGACCTCAAGCTTGTTTTGAAATGGAAAGAAGACGGTGAAATTGAGTTTGACGGCACTTGCTTGCCAGACGTCGGCAGCGACATTCCACCCCAATTGCAGTCAGTGGTCAACGAATGGTCCATTTCCGAAGACGTTCCCCTTGACCCTGATGATTGCGTAACGTCCTTTTCCACGTTCCATCTACTGGTCAAGGATCTGCATCAACTACTAGTTCCACGCCCGCAAGAGGAGGTAAATAGAGAAAAGGACTCGGTTCCAAAGCCGACGGGCTCAACAGCCACCCCTAATGCCACGAACAATACAACTAAGAACCATTCGCAATCCCATTTAGGTCTAACATCCAACAGTTGCGCTACGCCTCCAACCGAGGATCTGTCAGATCTTAGCTCTTGCGAGGGGTCAGAGGAGTCGCAAGGGGGTGAACACCCCGTCCCTGGCGCCGGTCAACCTTCATCCCCTCGGAACATGCCTAACGATTCCAAGAAGAGGCGTAGAACCACCGGGGAAAAAGCTGGGTCCTCCATGAAAAAGCCTACCCCCAAGCACCGAAACAGGCGGTCCTCTCGCTATGTTCGCTCTTCTGACGATTCCGACGGTGTGCCAGACACACCAACATCACCGCCGAGGCCTACACCTACACCCCTAGACGACGGAGATGACTTTTCCGACGGTGTGCCACACACGCCAACGTCACCGCCGAGTTCGACATCAAGCAATAGGTCTACACCTACGCCCCCAGACGACGGAGATGACTTTTCCGGACTGATTCACTCGAATCCTGGCCATACTATCGATGATTATGATCGACCTACAACCTCTGGGAAGATGCCTATGTTACGCCTTGCAGAGCAGAACGGAAGATCCTCTCTATTTGTTCATGATTCGGAAGACTCCGACGGTGGGCTGGACATGCCAACGGACGGTAGCGAGAGCCCGCCGGATCCGGGTAGATTTTCTCCAAAGCTCCCAACTCCGCGAACATCACCTGGCATTGACCCTTTCACAGCCAGTATGCAACACTTGTTGGGTGGAGATGTTGGCCAGTGCGCGGAACACACTACTGGGTCGCAAGCTCTGCAGAGCCCCGAGGGCACTAGTGAAGTTGACCTCACGGAATCGTTTTTTGATGATGCATTCGGGACAACGATGCATGACGCGTTCAATGAAGACGTCCAGCGCAGTCCCGACTTGGACTCTTTGTCGCAGGCATGCCGGGTAATAAATGACATCTTTACAGTCGGAGGCTTCCGACCCATATCTGAAACGCGCGCGGCAAAGATCCTTTATCACCCTCGTCAATCAACCTCATGTGAGCCGGACGAGGCAGAGGTCCAATGCCTCACTTACGACGTCTTAGAGACGTGGGCGGGGTCGAAGGTTGAGGTCACTTTGCCAACTATAGTGCAAGATCCGGAGACTGCAAGATCGCCAGAAGTCCGCAAGGCTGACTTAAAACTGACGGATGTGACCCATACGAGAACCGTGCGCCACGGTAACAATTGGTTGAGAAACTCTCAGGGGACTCACTTGTGCGTGGTGGCACCGATGTCAATGCTAGGTGTTCATCCAGGATCTGCCGTGTTCTTAGAGCAGGGCGACATCCTTATCGTGCCTTATGGCACCTATTGCAATGCCGTGACGTTTGACAGTGGCGTTCTGCAAGAAGGTGTTGTATCTTCTCGCCCCTCTGACCGCCCGTTCACGGCCGACAGGTTGCTACTAGGGCTTAAAAACATCAAGTCTTTTCCCGAATTCTTAATTCTGGCCGAGTGACTATGGAACAGTAGTGTACATAACTAAATTGTCCAAAAATATTCAGATTCCTACAAGATCTTTCCCTCACTAAAGCTGTACGTAAGATGTAGAGTGAAGTTTCAAGAACCGCATTTTCACCTCGTGCGGTGGCCATTCGGACGAACCCTTTTCTCGCATCTAATAAGACGATTAGCTTGGAATGCTAGAGGTATGCTCGACTTGACACTTGCCTTACTCGCGACTCGCTCCCAGAAGCCTCGGACTTCTGCCAAAACCACTTCCTCCATCAACTGGGTGTCGCGGCTTTCCCATGACTTAGCCCTCCAATAAGCGGATCGATAGGATAACAAAGCATCGTCGGTCGTCATGGTAACACCGTACTGCTGTGCTACGGAGTGCGTGACGAAGTCGATGTCTCTTCCAGATCTGATCTCGCGGAGTATGAAATGATCAATCTCCGCAGTGTTGCATGCGGTAATCGGCCTGGAGTCAGACGGATTGCTGTAGGACAGCGGCCGAAAGGGTGTGCTGAGGATTCTTCAGTACCAGATCAGACAGGTTGCCTGTAGAGAGTCATACCTTAGCACTGGGTGCAAGCCGGATCCTTGCAGTCCGGAGCCTTCTTTGCTTCCAGATGTGGATGTGTTGAGAATGGGGAGATCTCTGACGACATCGAACGATCCATAGCGTTCCCTGTGCTCTGGAGCAGCGTCGGTGGTGAGTGTGTCCGCGTATGCTAACGAGTCGGACCAGGACATCTCAGTCGAGGTCTCAGTAGCGTGCTTCTGCATTTCGTGCGTTGTCATTGTGTGTCGCCCTCAAAATCATGTGCCACGAGATGAGGCCATTGCCCCCTTTTAACTACACGAATGAGTCCTGTAGATCATTCCTTCGCAGTGTGTGGCAAGACATCCACTGTGAAAATAGATCATGCCACCAACGAGCGGCACAGATATTCCATCCATCCGGACCAGGATGAAGTTTATCTAAGAGCCACTCCCCTGCGCGATGCTTACCGCCATCCAAGCCGCTAAACATGCCTCGACCTCTGTCCACGCAAGAGAAAGACACCTTCCGCAAGCGCCGCAAAACTGTTATGCGCAAAGCAATGGCGCTGGCGTCGTGCTGTAAAGCCGATGTTTACGTCGTTTTTCGTTTTCATGGTCGATATTATCGATATTCCTCGCAATTCTCGACGGATTGGCCACCAAGCGAAGAGATAATCGTGAGTCCCCAAGCGCTGAAACCGGGATAGCACCGCGGTAGTAACGACCAGAGGAGGACACGAGCTACCCACCGTGCGTTGAAGATGTGGACAAACCCCGCAACAACCGGGATCAGAATGGCAATCTAGCAGGGAGTGAAGCATGAAGCGAAATGAAGAGATCATCCGGCGGCTCGAAGGTGAAGTTGGGTTAGGCTATAGACTCGCTTAACGTGCCAATCAACGGCGCGCTGGTGCCGCAGTCTCTCCTGCCATATGGGCTTGAGGCAGTTGCGAGGCTTTCACATAATATGAACGCTCTTCCCAGCTCTAAGCAGCGGATCTTCCTCTCATTCTGTCCAACTCCTTCCATGGCATCATCCATTCCCGACGTCCAGCGAAACTCCCGCTTAGCTAATGGCGGAGAGCCAGAGGAGCGACCAATGATTGCCATACACGTGAACCTTGACCAAGCTTGTCAAAGCTCCGAAAGCTCCAATGCAGTCGCGAAGAGTAGATATGCATGTCTCCGCATAGTTGATACATTTGCTGACACCCAATAGGGCGCAATAGCATAAACCATTTCGAGATACCCACAAAACGCCCGAAGCTGTCCCTTACCGTTGCGGATTGCAGGCCATCGACGCCCTATCCTGGTCTCGCGGCCAAAGAATGGAAGCCACATGCGGATAGCGACGAAGACGGAGGGTCTTCCTCACCCGGCCTGAGTTGTGACCTTGGTCCAACCGAATCCCCCTTTACCCTTGTTTTAATGGTAAAGCAACTATTGAAAGCAGAGTTGGACAAGATACTACAACACACGGCAACTCTCACGGCCGATCCTTCGGCACAAGTTGTCGAAGAAATTGCTTTTCACTGTAACGAGTCTCTGAGGATTTGTTCACTCTTGGATGTTGCTCATTCGGCGGCCAGTCGCCAGGAGCGGATGCGATCTGTCTGAGCTCGTAGGTATCTGTCACATATCCGACCTGAATCTCATGTCTCATATTCGTACTCGCCGTCCATACTTTCAACCGGTTTTCCGCCTGTTGTCCTGAGCATGATGTAACCAATCAGTCTGACGCCTTTCGCTCCATGTTTCTCGCACATTAACTTTGTGACATCCTCCCATCCCCCTGATTGCTCCCCTCGACGAATAGGAACCAATACTGGCAGCTCCTCAGCCTCCCAGCCACCCTTCACAAGCACGTGTGTCATCAACACCGTTTCGAGCTCATCTTTCAGCCTAGAGCTAAGCTCATCTAGAAACGCCGAACCCGTGAACAGGCCAGCAAGACAGAAGTGATCACACGGGTGGGATTGTTTGTCTTCCATGAAGATCGTGATCCTCGACTCTGTCAGAAAGCGAGCGAGTGCTTGTCCCGGGCCCGCGTGTACATTCGTTTGATGCGTAGAAGGCGTGCATCTCTTGCGGGTGGGAGACTACGAGACGTGGTTTAGTCAAACGATGGCAAGCCGGCACTGTCTCGGATGGGCTTACCTGGATGAGTGCTTTCCTCTTTCTCTTGCCGCTCCTTGGAGAGCTTGTGCTTTGAGGTCGGTGATTGTACATATACCGCAGGCACTTTTTCATTACCATCGTCGTGAAGGCATGGCGAAGGCTTGCGCACCGTTAGTGATCTTTGATTCGCAGTACGGCATATACAGTACCTTACCGAGTCTGTTCACTTTCGCGATCATAGTGCAAGCGCGCAGGCAATTGCCGCCTCAAAAGAGTCGTCGCGCGGTCTCCATCTCGTCCTTCATCAAATAGCCAGGAAGGACACGCTTCGTCATCCGAGGGCCAAAGCTTCGGACCCAAGTCGTTGAACAATTCTTCGACGGCCGCTTTGGCTGGATGGGACTGTGAAAAAGAGCCTCGTGGCAGCTGCACATACTGTACTGAAAGCCTTCTGATTCTGTTGAGAAGCTCTGCGATCAGAGGGACGCTACGAGCGCCCTTTGTCTTAGATATTCCGTTGTTGAAATGAAAACCAAGCCGTGCTTCAAGTTCCAGCATCGGCAGTATCTCCAGAGGCTTCGATTCATCATTAAAGACGGCCATAGCAACGTTGTATCTGGGCTCTGAGTTCGTCAGGGGGAAATGCTTCTCAAGTAGTATTGATATGTGGAATGCTGCTCTAGAATGATGTTCAACGAATTCGTGTTATTGATGCGCCATTGCCTCACTGATATGCACCTCTCTCAGCTGCTCGCTAGAATACAAGCAACTGCAGAATGACGAGCTAGTTACATTTAAGGCAGATTTGACGCAGCTGATCTTGGATACTCTAATTATAGTAGATCTTTTCGACTCTCGGTAGCCAATATGCCGAACAACTTTCTCCGCATGGTATATAGTGATAAGGCTGCTTATTGTGGTGCTGCTGCCGCCGCTGAAGATGCGTTTCGCAACGGCATCTGTTAGCATGATTGCTGTCCTCCACATGGGTGCCTCAACTTTGGCAGACAGACCCCGACAAGTCGACCAACAAGTGCTTGATAATCCAGTGATGACAACGACCATGACGACCACAACTACAACGACCTTGTTTGCCATCGAGCTACATATCGTCACTATGACCCAGCGACCGATTCAGAAACTCGAGTACTAATCAGGTTCGTCATTTGGGGATTGATATTACTGCCCAAAGCTAAGGAAATCACGAGTTACTACTTCAACCCCCCGAATTGGATGTTCCTTGAAATCAACCGAAACCCGAAAGGCGGAATGCTTGGTGGAAAAATGCACCTTCTGATGCCCAGCGGCTATATCAGGCAGGAGGATTCCAAAGATCTCGTAGCCGCAGTCGCCGTCAAAATGAGCGCAACTCCTTTCGTGTCGCGTTAGCAGCATGCTTTCATCCTCCTCGCCTCGTAGATAGCACGAACCGCAATCCCAACAGAATTCAAATCCACAATTACAAGTCATATGGTCACAACCGTCTGTCTTATATAGAGCAACGTTGCAGTGTTGGCAAGACTTCACAGGGATCTCCTCACCCTCCCTCTCTGAGACGCTAATGCTGCTGAAATCCGCTTGTGTTCGCTCTAAGTACCGCTCGCAGGTTTCCCCTTCATGCCAGGGTGCATGGCAGGACGCACAGGCTTTCGCTTCGCAATCTGGGTGTTGGCAACGCCATTCCCGCCCATCAGTTGCGGGATTGTGTAGGTGGCCATAGGAGCAATTTCCATTCGGGCAAGCAACCCAGTCACGAAAGCGACGTGCAGTGAGAAGGGCTAATTTATCGCACAATCTAGGAATTTGTTAGAAATGTTGAGAAGACCTCGTTTCGAATCTTGTACTTCTCAAAGTCGCCGACCATTAGAACAGCCTGGATCGTGCGCATAGAGACAACTGCTCGATTACAAATGCAGGTCATGTAGTCCATGTCTGTGATGTTCTCGATTTGTTCCCGTACCCAATTGAACCAACAGTCACTACACGCATGGTAACTGCAAGTACCGACTTGTCCCCTGGCGTGAGTGACTTCCCAAGTGATGGGGACAGCAGACGCGCACAAGCAAACAGTCGGTTCATCTTCGATGACCATGACTGGATGAGAATGGTGTCCAGGTGTACTATTGCGGAACCGGGCTGCATTCATGATGAAGGTTAAACAGAGTGATGTGATTAGTTTGCGAAGGTAAAGGACAAGGCTGATTGTTCGAAGACAGCTTTCGAACGGATGGTGAGACGGCAGGGTTTTGTTGTCCTCCAAATGTCTTGAGCTATGACAAGCCACAGCGCTTGCCCTCGCTTGCCATGATTGAAAAGCCGTGACGTGATCCTTTCGAGCGTGAGGTCTCAAGGTTCTCGGCTATTTCAAGGTAGGCTGCCTGCTGTAGGTTATCAACCGCCCCTCATCTAAAAGGGCAGCTGATAATTTCTCGTCCTCGCTTAGATAAGATTCGCTTGCCTATTCCGTTTGTTGATTTGTTGAGCACACTCGGCCGAGTGCACGCACAACAGGAACTTAGTGCCATCACAAATACCAGTGTTGGCGACATTCTTAGCCTGCTTAATTGAGATTGTTTCTGCGGAAAGAGTCCTTGGCATTCATCCCGACAGCATGGAAAATGTCCAGCCAGTTCGTCCTTACTGCTCGGGCGTGATCTTGGAGGAAGGTATGAGACCGCTCAGTGTCCTTTTCCAATGCCGCACTACCTGAGTTGGTACTTTCTCTCTTGCGGTCTTTTTCTCACCATCATTCGTCCATTGCCGTTCAGTCCAGCATACCCTCAGCGAATCTGTGCTTTGCTGAGCTAGTGACAATGTACAAGGGACCAGCAGCGAGCGTTGTGGCCATGCTTGTCATCTTACTCCTTGTCCAAACTGCTGGGTTGTGGCTGTCCTCTCATAGCGCACTAAGAGACGGCATGCCTTTGCCAACACCTCACCAGCCGTCGAGCATGAGTGCGAGCCAACTGTCGATGACCGGGAATACGCTGGATTGGGTTTACAAACCGGAGGCACATGCCGACGACCCTGCACTCACCCCTAGCCAGTGTGATGCCGCTTTCCCGAAACTATGGTATGAGATCGACCGGTCAATTGCATTTCGGAAAGAGAAGCTCGCGCAACGAATCACGACCAACGATACCTCTTTATACTGGCGAAGAGATGGTGCCTTCCGAGCTCTGATCCATAATAATCAGCTTCGCATCCTAGAGACAAAAGGCATTTTTAGTCTCAAAAACTCGCAATACCCAGAGCGAACTATAGCCGTATGGCAGCAGATACACCGCGCCCTTCTCGGCGCTGCCGCGGCAGGAGAGAAGCTTCCCTCAATCGAATTTGCCGCTACTGTCGACGATATACCGGGTGACATTGGGTCTAATGATCTTGACACACGTACGCTCTGGGCTTTTTGTCGCAAATACAGCGATCGCAGTCACGATCGTCTGTTTCTGATGCCTGACTTCAACCATTGGTCCTGGCACGGTGTAGCCGGTCCACTCAATGAAATGCAGGCTTATAGTAAAATTCGAAACGAGTCCATGGAGAGCAAAATTCCAAAAGCTGCGTGGCGTGGCGCTACTTGGACGAATCCAAGGATACGGGAGCCTCTCATTAAAGCGACCAGTCAACAGCCATGGGCCGATGTGGCAAATTTTGATTGGTCGACGCGACATGGCTTCATCTCGATGGAAGATTTTTGCCTCTTTGCTTTTCTGATACATACTGAAGGACGCTCGTGGTCCGGCCGTCTAAAGTACTTGCTCGGTTGTGAGAGTGTGACGTTGATCCACGACCTTGACTGGACAACTCATTATTACCATCTCCTTGTTGCTGAGGGACCGGGACAGAATTTTGTTTCGGTTAAGGACGACTTTTCAAACTTGCGGGAGAAAGTTATGTATTTTCTCGAAAACATCGAAGAAGCACAGCGCATCGCAGACAACGCTGTGGAAACTTTTCGTGATCGCTATCTCACGCTTGGCGCCGAAACTTGTTATTGGCGAAAACTGATCAAAGGCTGGAGTACAGTCGCAGACAGTCCCCAGGTGTATGAAACCGTCCATTTTAACATTTCTGGCTTTTCGGGAACGAAAGAGAAGTTGCGGGGCATAGCATTCGAAGAACTGGTAGTTTCACGTGCCACCAGGGAATGGCCGCCGGAGCCAAGCAAGTAATGGGTAGTGGGAGGGTAGTAGATAATTCGAAAGAAAAGCACGCAAGGTTCAAAAATTCGCCAATCTAGACTAGGTGGAAACCGCTGCTGCTATTGTCTTCGTCTTCATCGTCGTCGGCCCCATCACCACCCTTTTGATCATCATGATTATTATCATCATCATCTTCATCGACATCGTTTCTCGTCAAGCCTCCACGGCCTCCTCCATGCAGAGCGGCGTGTTTTCCGAAATCGAATGTGAGCTGCACAGCTGTGTACACCTTCGGTCTTCGAGGTAACAAGAGCATTTTGTCTTCGCACAAGACCGCCGAGTGGTCCTACATGAACACCCCAGGTCACGTATTTGTGACATAGCGCACCTCACACTCGATGCCTCTGCGCACCAGACGTCGCTTGGATACTTCAGTACTAGTCCCTCAAGCTGAGAAAGAATACTCGGAAGCTGATGAGGTATTGGTTCGTTTGTCGCAGTTTGATTGCGACATACCCAATGAACAGCATTCAGTGTCTGCACGATGGTTTTCTCGTCCCAGAAAATGCCCCCGTTCATGAGGCACGCCTCGAGTGTGTGTACTGCGTGGACCACGCGGACTCCTGGAGGCATTACGAACACGTCTCCAGGCTGGAGTATTATCGCCCGGGATTTCTCCCTAGGGTTCCAATCTGGGCCGTCTCGTGCAAATTCCGACCAGTCCGTATCTGTCATAAGATTTTCTGGGACAAACATCCATAGTTTGATACCGAAGAGATTGCGAAGCCAAGTTCCGCCTAAGATATCAAGGTGTGCGCCTGAGAATGCTCCACGGAAGCCGAAAATCTCGAAGGACTGAGAGCCACCAATATCGAAGGGAGTCAGAGTTTCTTGTTTCCCAAATCGATCCATTGCGAGGGCTTTTGCGCTTTTGGTAAGATAATCGAGTAGCCGTAAGCGAGGAAGACGGGTGAGACTAGGCTTAATAGCGTTAGATAAGTCTGTGAGGTCGAGCAGATTCGGACCGTTTGGCAGCATTTTCTCTCCTTCGGAACGCATCATATCTATGATAGTACTTATTGGGGTTCGCTCCGGAGCGCCTTGATGACACCGCATATCGAGAAAGCCATCAGGGAATGTTCGAGTCAGAGTATCGATGTAAGCAGGAAGAGAATGATCTCCAGAGTCCGCAAAATGCTCTTCAATTACCAACGGCGTGCTGAAAATGGTATTCTGTTGAACGAGTGTTTTGAATATTTCTGCACTGAGTCTCACCACATCACACTGCTGAGTCACTTGCCTGTAGCTTTCTGAGGATTCTGCTTCGAGTGTCGACGCAAAATGGACAGGGTCAATCCAATGTTTCAGGGTGGGGTGAGGCGCCTCTCGTGCAGTTTCCTGGATGTACCGATTCCATTGCGCGAACTCGCTTTGACGATCACTGCCGACGTTCAGGGGGCAAATGAAATCAGAGGCAACTGTGTCAGTGCTTTCAGCCTCACGAAGGTAAGCTGGTTTGGTCAACCCGATCCCAGCAGAATTGCAGGCTGCTCTGGCTGATACTGCTTCAATCTGCTCGACTTGGACTGAAGCACTATGTAGCGGGCGATCGAAGGAATCTGCATTTATGCCATTTTCTAGTGATTCTTGTGGCATGCGTGCTCTCGATGTCTTAGGATCCTCGGGCCCCTTCGGATAATCGCTACCCTGCGAAGTAGTTGGGGTGCTCTCTCGGTCCGTAGGCCGATCGCCGCTCTGCGAAGGGGATATAGGCTCATCGCCATCGACACCCTGCGAAGGGGACGTAGGCCGATCGCCGCCCTGCGAAGGGGACGTAGTTGAGTGGTTCTCCAGGTTCGTAGGCTGATCGCCACCCTGCGACGGGGATGGGGTACTCTCCAAGTCCGTGGGCTGATCGCCGCCCTGCGAAGGAGTTGGAGTTGAGGTGCTCTTCAGGTCCGCAGACTGATCGCCAGCCTGCGAAGGGCATGGGGTGTTCTCCGGCGAGTGCTCAGGCTCCTCGAGTTGGTCGCTGTCCTGCGCGTGTTCAGTGTCCTCGGGGTCCTCGAGCTGATTGCTGTGTGGGGTATTCTTCGGCGAGACTTGTAGCATGTGTGCTGATGTGTCGCCCAAAGATTGGTTTTCACCCGGGGGAGTGAGCTTCAAGTTTTTGAATTCTGCCCTACCAGCTGGACGGTCGTTCAGGCGTTTCAAATTGGGTATCAAAAGGCCGAACCGATCTTTTCGAAGAAGATATTGGCCGAAATGTGTAGGGAATCTCAGGCAAAGCGGAGAGCCTGATAGTTCGACCCCGCCGTCTTTGCAAGTCGCCCATTCATGGACTCTCTGCACTTGTTGTCGATCTTCAAAAGAGGATGGGATTAGTTCTTTGCCGTATCGAGGGCAGGAAGCCAGTGTTCCCTTTGCGAACTTCGCCAAGGTTGTCAAGTCTTCTAGCTTGAGCGGAAAACGATGGTTGTCACCGCTCATCTGGATTGGGCTTGCGCGATTGTCAATGAGTGAGTGCTCATGTCTCCGGAGCATGACAACGTTGGCGAACTTCGGAAACCACTGAAGATCTGGGTCCCGCATCGCACAGTCGCGTATTGCTCTTAATTGTCTCTCTTTCTGAGACTGGAGATCATAGTACTCCACGAAATCGTTGCCCCATAAAGCTACTATGGAGCAGAGAAAGCGATACTTCGGGTCGGGTTTCTCGGTCTCTTCAGCAAGCTCGAAAATCTCAGTCCAGGAGTGACCTCTGACTTCAATGCCTCTTGCATCAATCGCGTCCTTGATTGCGTTGGCAAGGGCGCCTAGGTGGTCTTTGAACTTGAGTACTCGCGCGCGCCAATTGTCCAAAAGGCAGGAGTGACGTTGATGCTTAGCAAGGTCTGCTTGAAATCGCCCAAGTTCCGACAGTACAAAGCCATCCAAGAGGACGGAATCGTTCGGTTCTCTTCTTTGTATCGTACCCCTTGCCATTGCAATGCTGGGTGGAGGGGAATCTTCGTTTAACAGTGCGGCCGAAATTGTGGTTAGAGCGCAGGGAACTGTTGTGAGCGTATGAGAAGGACGTAGAGCGCTCCGCCGACATTGGTTCGGCTCACTGCGCCAAGACAGCCTGCCATGCGTGACAAGATGGTCAAAGCACTACAGCTTCCCCGCGCTGCGTCTCGATTACAATGTGGTGTCGCGGTCTAGCCGCCGTGTCGCAGCTCCTGCATGTGCATCCCGTGTCGCATTCGCTGCAAGGCATCACCTAGCCTCCTCCGCCTGGTACGCAGGGGTTACAACAGTATTGAACGGGTGTTCGGTATTGGTGTTGTAGCCAATGACTTAGGGTTCTCTGACGACCGACAACGATACCGTGCCACAACGGGTCAAAAGCTTTGCCGCTCGATGATTTCACTCCATGGTCAACACCACGCTTGACACTTAAATTATTGCCGTATGCCACGGCCTGGCTGGTGGAAAAGCAAGTGAGCGAAGTTATCATGCAGCATACGAAAGAAAGAAGATCAAAAGGACCTACAAGATGGAGGTTCATAATATCCCGCTTCCGAGTTTTGATGAGTGGCCTCCGTTCTCCAGACCAGACTTACCCTTGGACTTGGCATTCGAAGTTCGTGGGCGCATGACTTGAACGTCCTTGTACAGTACAGCTGAGACGAGAAGAGAAGGAAAGAGAAGGAACGAAGCAAGAAAGCGCGACCAACGTGATGGTTATTAGATGAAACTGGGGGATGCGCGCGATCTCTACCTAATGCGGGCCGGACGGGGCGGATCTCACACTAATCAGTATCATGTAATATGTGCGCAGGAGTTTGAAGTATCTCAGAAAGTCGGCTCCCACTGTAACGTACGAGAATTTCCAGGCATTTCCAGTGTGAGGCCAAACCCTGTACTTTTCTTTGACGAGACGTTTTGGCGCTGGATGTTAGTCAAAGAGCGCACACCTCCAAATACTTTTCTTAGGGAGTATCTGCACACAAGATGATGAAATCACCGGCGTTTAATGCTGCAGGCTGACACATTGAACAACGAGGCTCCATTGCTTGCATGGGAATGAGACAATACTTCTCCGCTCCACAGACTCATCGCCTCAGACCACTAGCCCTTGCAATTGCCACCGGCCACGAATAATTGTTCCTCGGGATCGGTGGCAGTAAAAGATGCTCCCGCCAAAGAGGTTCGATAGCTCGACTGTGAGAAGGTGCATGGAAAGCTCTGTGCCCCATCCTGATGCACAACATGATACAACACTGGATAGAAGTTACTGCTCTCCATCGCTTGCCCTAAACCTTACGAACCCCCGACTTTACCAGTGGGAAACGATTGAAGGTTGGAGTCATGGTAAGTTCCGTAAGGAAATGTGGTGCAACTCTGGTGGTGGCTTGTATACCCCGCTGTCTCCATTGAGCCAGCCATCGGATTGTACAGACAAGCAGGGTTGGCGGCTGCCGCGCTCATATGAGCATAAGCATACACAGCTTGCGGATGGGCGTGCATGAGACCGCCGATTGCGTGGTGTTCTGTCTCCTCGATTCGCGCGCGGAACTTCTGCTTGAGGTATAGTTCAGGTCGCACAGAAATGTGCTATAGGCGCATATCTTAAAGAGGATGTGCCAGAGTGTTCGGCTTGATGTCGTGTATCTTGTAGTAAGATACCATGTGATGCGAAGTACCATTTATAGAAATGCTCATGGTCTTCTTGACGAGTCCGCCGGCACGGAAAGAATAGCTGTCGACCGGAGATCCAACGAGCGAGCGCTCAAATGCTTTATCCTCATCCGATGGAGCCGCGCCAGGCTTTCAGTCTTCGTTGAACGGCTCGGGCGGAGTTGTGGGGTTTTGCATTTCGTTGCTTTCTTGCTTGGGTTCGCCATGGAGGCTGCTATGTTTCCGTTCCCTGACTCGCTTCTTTTCACCAGGAGAGAAGGGCTTGTCTAGCTGGCGATAGATCAAAAAGTTGCCCAAGATTTGGCTAGAGCTCCAAGTAAGGCCATCGGTCCACCGCGTGATTCCGCTGGTGCCTTCGTCGTAGACAAAGATGTTGCCGCTCTTAATGAGTTGGTTTCGTTCACAGTCGTGGGGACGTCGAGGAAGATCCGCGCAAACACGATGGTCGCACAAGGCGTAAAAACTGGACTTCGGGTTGCAGCCAATGACTGGTTTCTAAAGCTAGAGAGCTGCATCAAGGAGAATGTGGGACACATCAAACGAGTGAAAGACGGGATGCTCAACGATATGAAGGGATGTCAATACGTTTTTTGAGAAGATGAAGGACAGGTTGCAGGGAACGTCGCGATTTAGGAGAGCAACAGGGCTCTGCCAAGACAGACTGCCACATAGCTTGGCGCGTAGCGGGAAGTCGCGCTGCGGGAATGCAGGAATGCGGTGGTCGGCGTGGCACCGCAGACGCCTGTACATTGCTGATAGTGGCGGAAACGTGGCTTCAGATCACCCATCCGCGCGAGAAGAGCGACGCTGTGATCTTGTCTTCCTTCGTTACACATGAGCCAGATAGTCGCAGCCTTGATGTATCTCGGGCCTTACCTCTGTCTTTTTCTCTTCCTCGCTCATCTCCACAAGAATCTTATCATGAAATTCCACTGTCTCAACTTCTCGGGCCTCGAATCCTTCTGACCCGTTACTCCTGGAGTATCTGGTAGCGGTCGCACCTAATTGCTGGATGTACCTCCGTAAAGCAAGGCGCTGGAAAGGCTTCAGACTGCGGAGAAATCCAGTGTATTGATATATACACTCGAAATAGAAGGTGTTCTCTGAGAATATCATCGTGGCCGTTTCTTCATAGAAACGGTGGCAGACTAGGAGGATTCCAAGGCGCTCCCCGAGAAATGTTCCGCCGGCTTGCTCGTATCGCCTCTCTGGAGTTGCCGTTTCCTTCTGAATGTAGCAAGTCCACTGACTTTTGCCTTCAGTAGAGACTCGTCTACGTAGTAGAAACCCTCCGAGTAAGTGGACAAAAATACGTTGAAGTATCTCTGTTGGCAGGCGGAAGACGCTCATATTTTCTCTGACGGCTGGATCGTGTGGTTGAGTGGCAATAATTAAAAAGGGCACCTCTGTGCTTAAATGTTGAGTGTTCAATATGTCCTATTTTCACATTACCTGCACATACAACATCTAGCAATTTGCGTGTCATGGCCACCAGAGGACCAACGAGTATCACACTGTGTAATCGATTAATCTTAGCAACATGTCTACCGAAAGCATTACTGATTCATTATGGAAATTACAGCCACAATGTTTGATGCAAGGCCGCGCTGATGCTTAATTTGTCACAATAGTATTGAATGGCGCAATCTAACCATGCCCCGACAAGTGTGCAACTGATATAATGAAAACCAAAAAGGTACTCGACTAGTTCTCCGAGTGCCCGCAGCACAACATAAAACGGAGACGAACCCACAAGTGACCTTTTGGACGTTCACTAGGGTCTCCATCCAGGCTTTCGAACTCAAACACTGACCCCGTAACTTCACCTCCTGTATCTGTCCCGGATCGGATCGGTATGGCCAATATAGCCCGTCCGGCTTCGGTCTGACTTAGACTTTCAAATGTATACTCGCACTGGATTTTCTTGTTCCACCGAATTCGTCGACCCATCGGTGATAAGGAAACCTCGTACAGGCTTCTCGAATCCTGGTCGCAAGTCATCCGATCCGGTCGATTGCTCCAAAGTTGGAGACTTTGCTCGATCGCTTGTTTCGACAACTGAGGAAAGTATGGAGACTGGAAAAGATCTCTGAGGGCTGCAGATCCGATCGTTGAGAACGCAAAGGGGCCTAGTCGCAAGGCTGCTTGGCCGACGATGACTATAAAGTCGAAGGGATTGGTGACTCCGCAAGGCCGGAATATTTCATGAATCATGAAGTGGTTGTATTTGCGCAAATATCGAGGATCTTGGACGAAGTTTCTGATCTCCATAACGAATTCCGGAAGGTGCCTCCAAGTTTCATCAGGACCATGGTTGACGATTTCGCAGCGGAGTCTGCAAAGCGTGTCCGTACAACTATGGGCGAAACAAAGAGGCTGCTGCATATGTCAACCTGGTTGATAGAAGATCAGGCAAGAATGACTTACCTGAGCGCTGGCCTTGCTCTTCAATCGCTCTTTTGAAGCGTGGTTGGATGGATGTGTCTACGAATATTGTCAATGATACATATTTGGAGATTATCAGTGGAATGACCCTTGGATGCCGTGCCTCATGTTGGTCCATCAATTGTTCCATCTTGACTTTTAGAAAACGGGGTATGAAGGAGCTGGAAAGAATGACCTTTCCAGTCGACTATGATGCATTCAACCTTATCAATCATCCATTCCGCTTGGCTTTGGGGGCCGCAGTACGGGACACAACGTATCGATTCCGTATCAGTCAAATGCTGCAGAAAGACTAGGTGTGACGTTCACCATTACCGTCACCCAGCCAAGGAAGATAGATATTCGCAAATTCCAGACACGGGAGCACTTACCTGTGCACTGGTCTTGTTGTTCAGCCGCTCTTTTGTGCCACCTCTTGTGGAATGAGGAAGCGGCATACGTGAGGAGATTCCTAACTGGCAAATGAGCTGCGTTCGCCGTGTCAGTCTTCGGAACAAGCGGCGAACGTTCGCGATTTATTTGCTTGCCTTTCCCCTCTTCCTCTTCCTCTTCCTCTTCCTCTTCCTCTTCCTCTTCCTCGTCATTTGCCGTTGGTTCCTCTACCTGAACCATGGAAGGATCTCCGTCTGACGGTCCCGGTTCATGTCTCGCTTCATATCTTTGCTCCAATCGCGACTCAATCGTCCAATCATATTTCATCCCTTCCTCCTGCGCTTCCCCCTCTGAAGAAATGTCCATTCCGATTGCATCAGCTGCAGCCGTCGATTTGGTCCCGGTGATCAGGCCTGGAAAGTAGTCACCGAGATAGAAGTAGTCTACCATCAATTGTACTGACTTAGGATCGTCAGGCCTGTCAACAGTCAAACAGTCAAGATAATGGGACCTATTTGTGTTGACTGTTTGAGAAACGGACTTCACGTTGTTTGTACGCGTCGCTTCCCCGCGTGACGCCGCGGCCGAAGTTTCGCTCGGATCTGAAGTTCCCTCCAGGGCTCCAGGGTACGCAGAATGCTCGCTCTGATTGGCTGTATACCTGTTTCTGGACCCCAACCCTAACCCTCGTCAAACAACCAATCAGTCAATCAAACAATAGCCTCCGGCGTCTTTTGACTGATTGACAAATGCGAGTCGCCTTGTTTGTTTGTTTGACAAGTTTTCCAATCAATCAGTCAAAT
>MSJI02000005.1:0-38492 GCA_001931905.2 Cladosporium sp. IMV 00045
CCCAAGCATTGAAAATATAGTAGACTTGCGTAATGGTGGTAGCCGAGATGAAGTGCGACGAATTTGCCGCCGAGGCCTTGCTTCTGGTGGGCTTCCAGGTTCGAGTTCGTGAGCTGAAGTTCCTCTGGCAAAGTTGTGCGCCAATTTTCGAGCTGCTCAGATAGTCTGTGTAGGGTGTCCAGCCAGTCCGTTGCTTTGACGCTTTCTTCCACGATACCACGGTTGAGATCGTGGATCGGGCCCAGTAATCTCACCAGCGTCGTCTTGTACGCCCATATCTCAGCGGCAGAATCGCTGTCCATTCGCATGACGTTCATTTCGTGGGTCATCTTCTGAAACATCATCTCGCCAACCGGCAGGGGCACAGTACTCCGACTGTTGTCCAGTTGGCGTGGTATTCCCATTCCATGAGAGCACCAATGGTCAGTCATGATTAATGACCACCAAATCCGGCACTTGACCTCTCGGACAAGGAGGCCATCTTGCGGTTGAGGAACATCAATGCGAGCAAGTTGAGCCATCCGATTAGCGACCCCGAAGAAAAGCACCTCGGAAGAAGGATCCTGGCCTGCAGCAGCGATATTTGCTAGAAGAATGCAGGTTTGGATATTTTCAAGACACACGTTTTCCACGTCTGCCCATAAAAGACGCTTTGCATGCTTCGCAAGAATGGTCTTGTAGCTTCTGCGTTTGGGGTCGGGGCAGACATGCGCACCCAGACTGCAAATGCTGTAGAGCAGCTGAGCAAGCATGGTCTTCTGCTCGATCATTCCCCATAGCGACTGGCGGTGAAATATACTGTGCGGTCGATCATGTATGAAGCGTAAATATGATTCGACTAGCTTCGCTAGGGAAGCCTCTGAGAGCCGCAAGCAGCCTTCTTTCACCTGCTGTGGAACGTTGTCGGCCGCACTCGCTATAGCGATCGTGTTGCCCGTGAGCCGCTGCTTTTTGGCCAGGGAGCAGCTGGTGCCTTGATCTCGACAGCGTTGACATGTGCCACATGCAGGACCCGAATGGCAACGCAGCTTGCGTACTCTACATTGCGTGCACGCACTTGGATGGCGCATGGCGTATCTGACCGAATGCGAGAAGGCTGGTAAGTTGCCCGGGCGCCGGGAGAAAAGCGACTCGCGGACTAAATTGTCATCCTCTGTGATAATTCATAGAATTACTGAGCGCCTCCATTGCAGACGGGTGAATCGGGTCGGAGTGAAGTGCATGTAGGTAAGTTGTTTGGTCTCATCAGATGCAGTGTTGCAAGTGAACTTGTTACGTTATGTGTCGTGCGTGGGCGCTGACGCGCTGACCCAGGCGTTGGCGGGTTTCCTCATGCGGCAAATCGGTTGCAGGCTTGAGTAACTTAGGGCGGAGGATCGGCGAACTTTCGAAAGGCAAACAACGGGGACAAAGATTTCACTCTCACAGATTGCTCGATCTTGGGCGCTCGCGCAATGGTCAACCTACCATCAGGCTATACTGACATCCACAACTATGCACAAGATGCCATCGCATTCATGCACGAGCCGCTCTCGGTACAGATCACAGGCGGTATACATGTAAATGATGCGTTCATCTACGATGCTTGGGCAAATCTGCCGTCCGAATGGACCGCCTGGTGGGAGACATTTCCCAGTTCGCAAGAAGCACAAAGAGATCTAATCAACAGCTTGCGCACAGAGCCAGGATCTCGGGAACTTGAATTACCCGGCCGGCCGGGCAGTCTGTCAAGATGGCTCGAACGCATTCGAAACTTGAGTCTTGACCGTGAGCAATTAGTTTTGCCTGAAGAGATCCCAGAAGTCGAGGTGCCAGAGATTCTCGCCAGTCGTATGGTGACGAAAAAGCTGGCGGAAGTCCGTGCAGGCGCTCGCTATATCAACCACGTTTGCAAAACCAATGGAATTACTCACGTCGTCGACATTGGTAGCGGACAAGGCTATCTTTCGTTGACTCTTGCAGCCGTGTGTGGGCTTCGAGTTCTTGCCATTGATGGTAGCCCAAAGCAAATTGAAGGCTCCAGAGCAGCAGCTCGACAAGCTGGGCTTGTGGAAGGAGATCAAATCACGCACCTCACACGTTTTGTAACTAGCACAGACGAGATCGGTGCAGAGATCGAGACGTGGGCCGCTGAAGAAGCTTGTTTGCTTACTGGACTGCACGCTTGCGGCTCGCTCTCAGAGCACATGATCCGGCTCTCGGCGACCGTCCCATGTGTCACACGTCTCGCAGTAGTAGGATGTTGCTATAATCACATCTCACCTCTCTCCGCCTCCAACTCTCTTGGCTTTCCGATATCATCGTTCATGCGACTCAACAGGCTCAACCTGTCCACCTCAGCTTTGATCACAGGTTGCCAAGCCCCCACAAATTGGGAACACAACCCTGATTCCCTGTTTGGCCGGAAACACTGGTACCGCGCTGTAATGGAAAAGTTGCTATACGACAAGAAGCTGGTCAAACAAGGACAAAGACCCGTCTGGGGGATCAGAAACGGCGACCTGAAAAGTTTCTTAGCTTATGCCGCTCGCGCTTTGCATAGTCTCAAGCTAGAGATCGGCAAAGATATCACCAAAGAAGAAATTGCAGAGTACGAAAAGAGATATCAGAGCAGGACTGCTGAGACAGCAATCCTGTGGACGCTGTCGGTGTTGCTATGCCGCGTCGTGGAATCGGTAATAGCTTTGGACCGAGTAATTTTCTTGCACGAAGCTGGTCTGGAGGATGCAAAGGTTTTACCGATCTTCAATTATAGGGAGAGCCCAAGGAATTTGATGATAGTCGCATCGAAGCACACTCATCCAAAGGCAACATGACCGCAGTGATTGCCTTCAGCTATTCTCAATTTCGAATCACCCTGGGCATCAGTCGCAATTTGACAAAAGCGACTTCACTACTTCAGAGTGCACCTTCCTCTCTGCTGACAGAGATGTCATGAGTGGACTTGCCTGCACTTCGCGCTCTGTTCAACAACGATCAGACGAACAAGCGTCAAGGGCATGCCGGAGGTTAGCAACAATCAGATCAACACTGGAGACGAAGCGGCACTCCTGTCCAGGACTCGGTTTGGGGATATTTGCTGCATGCATAAACCTTTCCTCCTTCTGTTTGAAGCGACCAGCGCCATACCAGAAGTTCCAAACATTTTACATGTTGTCAAAAAGGCCAGGTGCCAGAAGAGAAGTATGCAAGAGCCACAAAGTCAAGGAGAACGCACGCCCCAGCCACCCTGCCTGATGAGCTTTTCCGAGACTTGGGACCAGCAGCCTTCTACCACGTCATGAAGAGTTATTGGATCGGGCGTCCACTTCGCTTTCGCGTTTACAATGGCCAAGGCTGACTCATCACGGCATTGAAGAGGGCATCGCTGTCTATGCTTTCGATGAACGCTATCTCGCCATGTCTTGGTCCATACATGGATTTCCTCCTGCCCTGTTGTTCTTCGACCAGTCAGCTTCCAAGAAGAGGACAGACGCTTCGTTCGTCCTATCAGGAGCCTTGATAATCTCGCCTCACATCGAAGGTCTGTTTTTCCACGTCTTGTCTATGCGGCCAAGCGCATTCCGAATGCCTCTGGCTTCGAGAAATCGAAAGCGCTTCCCCTCGCCACCAAGCGTTCTGTCGGAGGTCTGCGAAAATACAACTCAGTCTGCGTGCAGTGGGCGGCGGAGAAAGTCATGCATGCTCGAGTAGGCGGCGGAATTGGTGCATTCAGACGTGCATCTAACGACCTTTGCATCTTCCGGACATGGTCCACGTCAGGCAAAAAATCCACAGGAGTGAGATCCTTCTGGGCCACTGTTGGCTTGTGATTGCAAGCCCAAGGCCCGCAGAGAGAGATTTCCTCCACATACCGGTCCCGCTCACCATGGGTGCTGGCGGAATTCGGGGTAACTTAGCGCACGTCGATCAGTTTTCCGCCGCCTGCCACATTCTGGGCGATTATGAGTTAGAACGAGGTAAGAAAGATGTGAGAGCTCTACGTCTCCATCGTTCAACTCCACAGATCCACTTTAGTTGACCCCATCTGGGGAGTTTCTCCAGGTGCCCAGAAGGTATATCTTGGTAAAGAAGAGGGGAAGGACTGACGGTCACACATAACTATGCCTACAATGGCCTCTCAATTGAGGAAGCACATCATCAAAACCACCTTGCCAAGATGCAAACCTGGGTCATTCTTTTGCTTGCTGGCCTTTTGTCCACCGCCCAATCAGGTACTGTCGACAGATGCATCACTTTGCGAACTCGCTGGTTTCTTGCCAGTCTACTGACCTCCTCCATTAGCTATTGTTGCAAACGGAACGCACTTCAAGCTCTTCGGCGACAACGTAGTGTATGCTTTCCATGTCGATCAGGAAAGCGGAGACCTCGTCTCCGACCATTTCGGCGAGCCTGCCGATGACTTCACCCATCCAACTGTGGAATGGGGAGGATGGCATGAACACACACGTCGCGAGTTTCCCGACCTTGGCCGTGGCGACGTCCGGCTACCAGCCATCCATATTGCCCATACCGAAGGCGACACAGTGACCGCACTCACATACCAGTCGCATGAGGTTCTAGATGGGAAGCCTCCTCTCCGCGGTTTGCCGGCCACCTTTGGGAATGAACAAGATGTCTCCAGCTTGCGCATTACACTTCACGACAACATCTCAGACGTCTCAGCTGTGCTTCTCTATTCTGTTTTCCCTAAGCAAAATGCCATCGTTAGGAGCTTCCAGCTGACGAATCATGGATCTGAGTCGATTAGCATTCTACGAGCCTAGAGCTTCAGCACGGATCTGCCAAACCTTGACCTCGAGATGATAGAGCTGCATGGTGACCACGTTCACGAGGCAAACAAGGTTAGACGAAAGGTGGAGCACGGCGAAACTGGCTTCAGGAGTACGGAAGGCTACTCTTCGCATTTGTACAATCCCTTCTTTGCATTGGTCTCACCAACCACTACAGAGGCCACTGGCTCAGCTTGGGGGTTCAATCTGGTCTATACAGGAAGTTTCGAAGCCATGACGGAACGGTTCTCGACCGGCTTTGTGCGGGTCCTATTGGGAATGAACCCGCTGCATGCTGGTTTTCCAGTTCAGCCTGGAAGCACCTTTACTTCACCAGAGGTAGTATCGGTCTTTTCGAGTGAGGGACTTGGTGGAATGTCAAGGTCTTTCCATGACTTGTATCGCAACCATCTTTCTAGGTCAAAACATACATTCGAAACGAGGCCTGTTCTGCTCAATTCTTGGGAGGGCCATTATTTCGACATCAACGAGACCGTACTTCATCACCTTTTCGAAGAGACGGCAGAGCTTGGAATCAGCCTTTTCGTCACAGACGATGGGTGGTTCGGCCAGACCCCTTTCGCTCGAGTCAATGACACCGCAGGCTTGGGCGACTGGTCTCCTAACCCTGACCACTTCCCCAGCGGCTTTGGCACGACGGTTGAAGCCGCCACAAACATCTCCGTGGCGAACTCTTCCGAGAACCTACGCTTTGGTCTCTGGTTTGAACCGGAGATGGTGAACCCCAATTCAAGCCTCTACCAGGAGCACCCCGATTGGGCTCTGCACGCCAAATCTTACCATCGAACGCTTTTTCGAAACCAGTTGGTGCTCAATGTGGGGCGCCCAGAGGTGCAAGACTACATCATCAAAGTTGTTTCCGATATCCTGTCGGCAGTCGACATATCCTATGTCAAGTGGGACAACAACAGAGCTATGCACGAGATGCCCAACCCGGCGGCGGCCCACAGTTACATGCTCGGGCTCTACCGCGTCATCGATACCCTCACCACAAGGTTTCCAGATGTCTTGTGGGAAGGTTGCGCATCAGGTGGTGGGCGCTTCGATGCCGGGTTGCTCCATTATTGGCCGCAGCATTGGACTTCCGACAATACGGACGCCGTCGATCGTCTTTCCATCCAGCTTGGAACGTCGCTCGCATACCCAATGTCATCTATGGGATGCCACGTCTCTGCTGTAAGTTACCCAATGGTCTCACCCAGCGGAACACATCCATCACGTACCGCGCACACGTAGCGCTAATGTGTGGATCTTTCGGGTTCGAGCTCGACACTGCCCATCTGACTAGCGAGGAGCGTGCAGCCATTCCAGAGATCCTGTCTGACTGGGAGAAGATCAACCCGATTGTCATATCAGGCGACTTCTATCGTTTGCGCTTGCCCGATGAATCGAACTGGCCTGCTTTGCAATTTGTTTCCGCGGACGCAAACACTGCATTCGTACTTGCGTTTCAACAGCATGCTGTGACCAGACCTGTACCACCACCGCTCAGACTGCAAGCCTTGGAAGCGACGGCGAGGTATTCGAGTAATCTGTACAATGGAACTTTCAGCGGCAGGAGTTTGATGAATAGCGGACTCGATGTCCAGTTTGAGATGGCTGATTATCAAAGTCGGTTGATCTGGTTGTGGAAAGTTGATTCTACCTGAGTGGCAGAAGAGGACTAGTAAGGATTAACAGTCGGACCAGGCTGAAAGAAGTTGAAGGATGATAGTATCAAGAGTGAAGTCACAATAAGGTACACACATTAGTAATAGGCTCAGAAATCTAGGTGTTCCAAGATGCAGGTCTTCGACTGCTGCCTAGCTGCCTGTCCAATCAGAAAAGAACGGGGCGTTATATGCGGGCTATTCTGTTCGTGAAAGTTGCTCCTATTGGAGCAATCTACTCGTTCCTTAAGCACCAGAAATGCAATCTTTGCTCGACCGAGCAACGACTCGACAGTGAACTTGAATCCAGTTTCTCCCACATGACACGATCGGCGTCGAATCGTTGCTTCTTAGGCAGCAATCGACGTACGAACCTACGTATCTGTCTGGCTGAATCATCATTGACACGACTGAGCTTTCCCCTCTTGCTGCAGTTAACTCGACTTCAAGAGGGACTGACCGATCATGGCGGAAGGTGACTTTCCTTCGCAGAAAGATGACAAGGATTGCGAATAATTAGAAAGGGCGTTGAAAGACTCGCGTCAGAGACTGAAGGAAGCAGAAAGAGCGTTGGAAGACTCGCGTCATAGAGTGAAGGAAGCAGAAAAACAGTGGAAGGATGCAAAGAAGCAGAGGAAGGAAGCAGAAAATGAACTTGCGCGGACAACACGTCCACAGTCCTTCTCCGCATGTCATGAACACATGCAAGCCAAGCTCAACGTGGAAGCATTCGACTGGTCAATAGAGGACGATCAGCATTGGCGCGCTGAAGCACAAGAGAACCTTGAGACATGGGAATCCTCGATCAAAGAAATCTCGGATCAAGCTCCCGCCAATGACCAGACACCCTCGCATGATTGCCCAACACCTGACAACGAGCTCTTCAGGGCATCACCTGTATCCGTGAGACAGAATCCAAAACTTCAAGAGCAGGCGATGTGTGGGACCGTCTCCCTTGGTCAAACGAAAGACGATGAACCCAATCTTGACAATGTCAAGGTTGAAAGAACCAGCCAAGGGTCTCCAGCACCGACAAGAGATAGCCCAAAGAGCCAGCGAAACAGTGAGCAGTGCCACCAAGGTACAAACTCGAGCGATGCAGAGCGTGAGAAACAGCAGACTCGCGCTTTTTGCACCCCTAAGTGCCTATTAGGGCTGGTGAATGGCGGCGATTTGGACCATGGATGTCCTAATGTTGACGAGCATGGGACTAGTGAACATCGCATCGACAAACTCGCTTTTCTTGCCTTGATGCATCCACAGTTGTCACGTACACTGGATTCAGACTTTGAGCCGTGCGGGCTCCCGGGCTCGAGTAGTCTGCCGTTCAGGGCAACACTCGCTTCCCACGGGTACACCGTCATCGTCAAATGCACCACATTTGCCTTGGAAGCATGCTTGCGACATGAATCTTCTATCTACGAACGCTTGAGCACCCTTCAGGGCAGTTGCGTCCCTGTACATTTAGGCAATGTGACCCTTGACCACCCCTATCACTACCGGTGCGCGGAGCTATATCACGTCATGTTCCTTGGATACGGAGGCTCGCGCATCGATGAGCATTGGAAAGACTTAGAACAACAGAGCGCGCTTGATCAGGTGGTGAGCTGTCTCAGATCCATACACGAGCTAGGTGTGCTTCATCAAGACATCTTCCCTCGCAACGTTCTCTGGGAATGCGATAGCGGTCGAGTGACTGTGATTGATTTTGATGGATCAAGGATGAGTTCAAGCCGCGCAGAGCTCGATTCACCATCGGACGACCACAACAGGAAGGTTCAGGACGGCGGCTCGCATGGAGGCAAGTCCACCAAGATCCCTAAACGACTATTTGCACGGGAATTGGAAGAAGTGAAAAAGAACTTTCGCAGGCTAGAGTGATAGAAGAGTGTTTCCTGAAGTTACCCAGTCCGCAATAAAGCAAGATAGCTCCGACACGAAGTTAAGCAAGTGCTATGTCCAAGAGAAATCGTGGGAAAGACTATTTTCGCTCTCAGGCCAGCTGCCACCTTCGAAAGGGATAAGGTCAGAAGAGCTCCGTCGAATGGGATGTACCATGCTGTCGGCATACCTGTAAGTTGCCAGGAGCCTCGATTGGTGCCGCCATCTTTAGGGGCAATTGTGTAGCACTCGCCAGAGGTCAGAGCATTCGAAAGACAAGAATGAGTGAAGAGGTTAGTATGCAGATTTGATTGGACCATGCCTAAATGTGAGAATATGTTTTGATAGAATGTGACGCTTGGAATGGAAATGCATAAGATTAAAGCTCAATAACAGACCCGAAAAACTCTCCCGCTCTATACTTACATCGCCAGCTTCGCAAGTTTGATCTGTTGCCACTGTAAAGAAGTCTAACCACAGAGAACAGAGTGCCAAGATGATGGCAAACAGCTCGTAGCAACTCATGCCGAATGGCAGAGAACCACCTGCCATGAGTGCGCCAAGCCTGATGCTGCCGCTACCACTCCAATCTGGTCCGTTGAAACACTTGATTTCAGCGCGTGGCAGGTAGTCGCTGCGACGATTTACTCATTGCCTCTCAGCCAGTATTGTAATTGGTACGTCCTTGTTGCCAGCTGCGATCGACCTAGATCAAGAGTTCGAAGCCGGTAGAGAGAACTTTCCTAGGTGAACGCTTGCTCCTTCGCAAGCCGACTCATCAGTGGCTATTCAGGTCGATCATGTATTGCCTTGATTCGTCAGATCAGTTCCGTGAAGTGGGTGCGCATCGACGACTTTCACACGCTGACCTGATCGAATGGCACAATCGAACTCTAGCCGGTATGAGCCGGCGACCTGATTCGTGAAGGTCAGTAAGATCTCTGTACATCTGATACAGGTAATATACTTACGTCACTTAGCTGCTTATCGTATAAGGCCTTGGCAGCATCGCTCGTTAGACTGATATCTTCACAGATACCTTCGATATAGACCCTGACAGGTTGACGGTCGCTCGAGCGGTCGTGAACGTCCGTATCGTCTTGATCTACTTGTTCGTTGGCTGTGATATGTGGAGGTTGAGAGTCCACCCACTTTGATGCGGAACTCTTCTTCGAGAAGATCTTCGTAAATGCTCGCAAGATTCGCGCGCCAATACCATGGCGGTCACGTTCGCAGCGACAGCAGCGGCCATGCTCCATTTCTCTTGCCTCGTCTTCACCAATATGTATAGATGAATCGTCTGGCACGACATCTCTAATGGCCTCGATGAGCGACACGCCCTGTTCAGCATACAGGATGAAGTCGTCGACGTTGGCTTCGTAGTAGATCGATGCACGAAGGCCCGGGCGACCCTCTGGGATGTCGAGACCCGAGCTTGCACGGTTTGTATCCTCTTTGAACGGAGGGTCTTGGCTGACGGTGTTCGAGGCACATTCTCCAGCGCGATCGGATGCCGAATATGGCGTTCGGCTGTAGTTTGGTCTCGCTGCAAGTTCCTCCTGGCTTGTCGTCGAATGGATAAAGCTCCTCTGCAGTTTGCTCTTGTTGAACCGCCATTTCAGCTTGCGGCGGGCACTGTTGAACGCGTTGCGAAGCTGATGAATAGGCATGTTTTGCGGGCGGATTCGGCGATCGACGGAAGTATATCGATGTGTGATGCTCGCGTGAGATGCAAAGATCCACGCTGATGCAGTGTGCCGCTTAGGGAGTGATCTGCCAAAGTGAATCTGTTAGGACATAGGTGAGGTATTGGTTGCACTTGCAAAAAAGCTGCTCACGATGATCAGCAGGCAGGAATGAGCCAAAAGCGCAGGCTGAGCTACTTGCCAGAAGAAAGTGAATGACCCAGATGAGGCGGTGGACAAGCAGCTTTAGGTTATCACGTGAATCATAGTGGGCAAGCAGATGCTGAAACGCAGGGTGATGAGAGACCTTATGCATGTAAATTAGACAGGCGAGCACAAACCCAATCGCCAGGCGTCTTTGAGTGCTGAGCACATGCCGTTAGGCAACAGACCGCTCATACTGTGAGTCACTGTTTTGAACAATCCATCAGAACTCAGCTATATTAATGAAGAAGTGCATGACGTCGAGACTAAAGCTGGACTGTCGGTTTCTGCGGCAGCACCTGCATGCCATATAACTTAATGAAAGCAAAGCCGAGATCCGTCATGTACGTTACATATACTGCTACTGATTGAACCGTGCAGATAACAAAGGCCTCATCGTAGATTCATGCGGTGCACTCGCAGTCTACACGAATACACGAACGAACAGGAGTCTGCGATACTGGTTGAACACTTTGGAGTTGGGAGTGAACAAAATTCATATGGTACAAGCTAACGTTGTTGGATTATGTTGAGACTTTGGCTTTCGACTGGCGCAAGGTTCAAGGCTTGTGTCGTGTTCGATCTTTTTATCACTTACATCAGGGGGCACGAAGTCGTTGGGCCTCAGAGAACCTTATCCAAAATGCTTAGCATTTTGTTCCAATCCGCTGTGGAAGGTGATACCAACTGTAACGTTACATTCAAGTGACAAATATAATCCGATCAATCCTTACCCGCGTCTATCTGATAGTTGTCGAACAAGCCCACGTCGCATTTGCACGAATACGAAACGATCAGAAACCAGCCTTTTGGGAACAGGAGCTGAGAGCTCACTCTGTGATTCCGGCTGGGTTAAGTTACACCTACTCCACCAAGCGTGCCGTCTGTCATTATGGCAGATCGTGAGACTGTCGGTTCGATCCCATCACTATCGGATGTGCTGGGCTCTCTTCACCATGCGCGACTGACTAATGTAACGATTTCAGTGAGCTCTCCAAAGCTTGCTCTAAAATGTAAAGATAAAAGCAGAAGTACTATGCTTCGTCGCATACGAATGATCTCACATGGTGCAAAGACGACTGAGGTCGCACAGCATCACTTTGAATAATACTTTAAGGTTTTAATCACTCAGCCTACAAGTTCTTTCACTTTCTTTTTGATCAAGTGGCGTTACCAGTCGGGCATCTTCGAATGCACCTGGACGGCTGAGCACTATGGACGGTGATCCCGACGGCTGAGGACGAATTGTGTAACTAGATGGCATCAGTATCAGCAGACATGATCCTTCACGAAGTTACACCACTCGGCGACAAACAAAGCATCGGAGAAAACAAGGTTCGAATCCCTTAGCATTCTGCAGCATGGTATAAATACATATAACCCCAAGCCAGACAGGACCGGCGACCTGGCAAGAACATCTCAGAGCTATCAATTCTTGATCACTCAGCCCACTTCAATACCTGCACTTCCTGCACTTCCTGCCCACGCAAACTCAGCCAACATGAAGAGCACTCTCATTAACAAATTCATCGTCACCGCGACCTTGATGTTGGCGGGTGTCGAGGCCAATCACAAGATCGGCTCTACCTGCAAGAAAAGTCAGATTGGCGAGAAGGATTGCAGTTTGAACTCCAACCACCTGGTGCGATCGAGCCGAGAGCTTGAAATGAAGTCCTGACGTTCGTACTGACATATTGTTGCAGATCATTTGCGACAGCGGAAGCCTCACGTGGGAATCCGTCAAGAAATGCCAATGCGTCCCTCCAGGTGCTTGCGCCTAGATTTTCAACGACACGGCAAGAGACCACAGATGCCGCTCATTCATTCCAACGTCCTTTCTCCTGCCTAGCTACCAGGGATTTCTCAGGCCGTGGATCTTTTCTCTTGTGGTACTCGAACCGGCGAGCCTCTTTTTCGCGAATCATTCACTCCTTCTATATAGCCAGGCTTCGTACTACTTGGCTGTATTGACCATACTTTTCTTGAATCATCGTTCACCGCCTCATCAAGTGCCAAACGCCACGGAAGTACGTTATGCTTCTCATTAACATCGGCGCAAATGAGAGGTCAAGATGGCGCTCCACAGGGGTTTTATTCGATATAAAGCGATAGTAACTAGCGTCTGAGACGTGAAGTCCCCTTCGTTTTCCACCGACTAAACGTTATGAGTGTGAACATCTCAAGATACAAACCCCGCACACTACAATACACACTCTCCATCCGTCCGCAACCATTCTTCCTACCTTCGTCATTGAGGTGCAGCCCTATCAATCGAGTCCACTATTGACCGACAGGGCAGGTTGAAATGCTTAGCAAACTTCGCCATCATTGGTGGATTTCGAGAGCGCAAAATCCCATTGACTATACACTAGAAACATAGGGTGGGGAAATACAATTAACCTACTCGGACTTACTCCTCGCCGACAACGAAGTGCCAGAATATAATTCAAGGCGTTGACCAGTCCAAGATAGCGAAACCGTGCAATTCGATTTCCAGCTCACAATGAAGTTTCAAATCGTCCTCGCTCTCGCTGCGGCCGTTGAGGCAGCATCTGCTGCCCAACTTTTTATCTGTTCCGACAGCACGACGGCCAACTACGCAATTGATGACGCTCTACAAGGGTACGATCCATTGCTACTACGTCTTGTATTTTGAACAGAGGCTAACAAAGAGACAGATGGGGCTACTTCATCAACAACTACACAACTCTGGAGGTGCAAAACCTGGCCCGCAACGGACGTTCGACTCGCTCCTTCATCAATGAAGGCCTTTGGTCGTCCCTCCTTTCGGCGACCAACAAAGGCGACTTCGTCCTGATCGAGATGGGCCACAATGATGATGTCGACCCTACTACTGATACCAAGGACCGAGGAACTCTTCCAGGCATCGGAGACGAGACTGTTACAGTTCTCACCCAGGCTGGCGTGAATGAAACGGTCCACACGTTCGGATGGT
This sequence comes from Cladosporium sp. IMV 00045, assembly GCA_001931905.2. NCBI lineage: Eukaryota > Fungi > Ascomycota > Dothideomycetes > Cladosporiales > Cladosporiaceae > Cladosporium > Cladosporium sp. IMV 00045. The sequence goes on from MSJI02000005.1 coordinate 13,169, forward strand.
ACCTCGAACAGATGATCGCCGACGTGAGAGACAAAGGAGCCACGCCCATCATATCAGGCATGGTACCTCGCAACTACTGGACAGGTAACACGCTGCAGAAAGACTGGGCTTTTGCCGACTACGCCGAACAGGTTGCCAAGGACAACAGGGTCGAATACATCGACCACACCGCTTATTCAACCGATCTCTTTCAAAGCTTTGGACCTACAAAGTCGAAGACATATTACCCGGAAGACAACACCCACACGAATGCAGAGGGAGCCCGTCTCAACGCCCAAACGTTCGTTCGAGCCGTACAATGCCACTGCGGCAGTAAAAGCAAGCTTGCAACAAAGCTGAACAAGGCGGGCAGAGCGTTGAAGAAACCGAAGTGCGAGCGATGCTAGGATCGTGCAGAAGAGTGAATGGTAAAGATTTGACGAGAGCTGTTTCGATTTGCGCCCTAAGAACGGCAATTTGAAGGAACGAAGTAGAAGACCAAAGGTCCGTCACAGGCACGCTCGATTGTGTATGCAGATAGGTAAAGGTCGTATGCATAAAATTTCCGGGACATCTAGCACAACTGTTCGAGTGACACAGCCTGGTGTTGCGCCAGTTCTTACTCTCGTAGAATCGTTGGGTCCTGAGGACGGAAGTGGAGATTCTTCCGCAGGATGTCAGCCGAGGGGCCTATTTCCAGTCTTGGGAGACCAGTCTCACATTTGAGGAATGTATCATGGTGAAGTACCCCTCAGACCCAGAACTGATGAACGGCAACAGGAACCACACCGCTGATGAATATGTTGAACAGCAGGTCGACTCCAGTGGAATCCGCGGATAATCTTCTGTGGATTGAGACAGATACTGCGCCAGCCACGAAGCGGCCCATCATTAGGAACGCAAACTCTGCATCCACCGGTGCCACCACGAGAACTAATGCTTCGTTCAGGGCGTTCAGAAACGCAGCGATGGCGAATGTGGTCAAGATAACATGGACTTCGCGCATGCTGCAGGTGCTTCTCGGAGGCAGGGTTTGTGGTGGCGTGTTCGAGGACTGATATGCTTTCAAAGTGAGCGTCTGTGATGCCAGGAGCGCGGATCATATCATTTCAAAAGAGGACGTCTCCGTGACCAAGTGTGACCAGTCAGGTTCTCCTTGCGTGAATCCTTCGTGCAAGTTAAGCTCGGTGAAGCTCCGGCGCCGTTGCACTGCATCGCCAGTAGTCCAGATGTGATGCTTGAAGTGCCACGGCTCGGCAGTTGCATTCCGGACGCGAATGCCCCTCAAACCCCCGTGCTCAACCCATACACATCGATGGTCGTGGTGATGAGCCTGGCGATCCGGATCCCAGACTCGAACAACGAGGTCGCTGAGGAAGCTGGCTGCCAGATATCAAAATGCCGACAAGGGCAATTCGGACCTTGTCCGTGTTTATCCATGTATCAAGAGAGCTGTAAGAAGTGAATGCATGCCTTACTATGGGCTGATGTTGCGATGCAAGTATCAGATTTTGCTGAAGTTGTCCATGTTTACAACCGAGCTGAAAGTCAGCTCAGCCACCGCTAGATGTCGCGTGATGATGACGCAACAGCTCAGCCCAGGCAGTCGCATTCTCCCGCCAGCTCTATCCCGTACCTCACCTTTCCTTGCACCACTTCACCGACCTCGTTCCTCCCATACCACCTTGTCACCTCGACGGAACACAAGACTCTCATATCAACGAAGCATTGCCCAACTGAGAAACCAATCACCATGCTCAACCTACTCCTTCAACTCTGCCTCGCGGCCCTGTGCCACGCCGCGCCGATCGCCGACGACTCGCTCAGCACCATGAGCTCCAACGCCACCCAGTACGGCACTGGCGGCGGCATCGTTGGTTTCATCATCCTGGTGCTGGACATCCTCACGTGGAGTACGTCTCGCTCTCGTCACTCTCCAGCAATACACAGCATGCTAACCGATTCCCACAGTCGAGGTCCTCAAGTCAAGCCGCCCCGTCAGCCACAAGCTTCTGTGGTCCATCCTCGTCTTCATCTTCCCCATCGGCGGTCTTATCATTTACTACCTCCTTTCCGATCGTCAAAAGTGGAACAATGGCAACGGCTACGAGGTCATCGCGGATGAGGCGAGGTAGAGCTCGCAGAAGCATGCTGGAGGAAGGAACAGTGGAGTGCTCGAGGAAGGGGTGTGAGTTCCTTACAAGATCAAAGTTATAATGTCTGAGAGGCGACAAGCATGATATCCGAATTATGATACGGTCGATTTGCTTTAGGGTACGTTTTGGATATAGCAATGGCACGGTTGTTTTCGTTTGATATGACGCTGTCCCCATCGCAAGCATAAGGTACGATAATTTTCATGCGATTTCAGCTGCGCAACTGTACCCACTTGCCAGAATCATGCCTACAGTGGGCCCGAAGACTACGTGCTTCAATAACGAGAGGCGGATGCTGAGAAAAGAAAAGGGTCGCGAACCAAGAAGACAGTAGGATATATTGCAGTTGCTACGAAGACATTCAAACATTACTAAGAACAAAAGAAACATGCAAGATTGTGGCGAGCTTGCACCTAGACTGCACTCCGATGCCGTTCAGGCGAGTCGTGTGCGATGTTATATACAAGTGATGAGCCTCTCACTCCTTCACCAAATCCCTCAACTGGCTCAGAGCCTGCCTGATCTCAGGGCTAGAAGCCGGGCCACCGAGCAAAATCTCCAACTCATCTTTCATGCCACGGTCCTGCATGATTTCGAGGACGGACCGGCCCTCCTCGTCTCGAGCAGTGAGATCCGGATTACCCGACTCAGCGAGCAGCTTGAACACCTCCGTCTCGCCGTTCTCAAGAGCCTGCAGCACCGCGTTCCAGCCGCGGTACATCAAGTTCATGTCTGCGCCGCGCTCGATCAAGTGCTGGATGTATGAAAGGTCGTCGGCACGGTGGCGGCGGATGGCTTTGATGATGGGGAGGTGCTCTCCGGGAGAGTTGGGATCCGCACCGGCCTCGTCGAGGAGGTAGCGGAAGATGGACTTGCGATCTTCGCGGATGGAAGTGGTCAAAGGGCTGAAGACGCCGGCGTTCTTGTCCTCGACGTCGATGCCCTTGGCGATCAGCATCTTGACGCTGTCGATCTGGTTTGCCATGACTGCACGTTCCAGCGCGCCTTTGTTGATCTTCTTGGTTTCGATGTGAGGTAGAAGCTTGGCTAAGATCTCGGGGTTTCCAACAGCTAGAGTGATGGGCCATTCTTGACCACGAACTGCTGGGTCCGCTCCTTGGCTCAGAAGGAGATCCAGCACATCCATGTTGTCGTTCTTGATGGCTGTCGTGAGTGCAGTGTGACCAGCAGCATTGCGCTCGTTGACGTTGACACCGTGTTCGACGAGGATCGCCAGACAGTCAATTTCGTTGTGCTCGATGCATTTCTCAACAATGCCTTTCGGATGGTGAGGGTCTGCACCGGCTTTGAGAACTTTCACAAGAAGGTGAGGGCGGTGGTAGGTTACACATTTGTGCGTTGGGTAGTCGAGCGCAGCCAGATTGGGGTCCGCTCCTGCCGCAAGTAGTTTGTCGACGAGATCTTCTCGGTCGTCGCGGATTGCTGAGCAAAGTGGTGTGTAGATCCCATCTTTCTTCACATTGGGGTCAGCGTTATATCTGAGCAGCGCATCTACCGCTTCCACGCTGTTGATCGAGGTAGCCAGCTCCAGAATGCCAGGTGCGAGCCTCAGGTCGACACCTTTCGCCAGCAGGACTTCCAGAATTTCTGGCTTGTGAACAGAAGGCCAGAGCATGTGCTTAGGGCCTGGCAAATCAGGATTGGCATTGCGATCGAGTAGTAGCTGGACGAGATCGATGCGGTTCGCATTGATCGCTTTGAACAAGGCTGTCTCACCATGCTGGTTTTTGCCGTTCGGATCGGTACCAAATTTGAGCATCATCTCAACGATGTTGATGTCTGTGGATGACTCCATAGCGTGAATGAATGGAGTGTTCCCGTTTGCCATCAGGAGGTCAGGCCGTGCTCCGTGCTCAAGGAACAATTTTGCGAAGTGAGATCTGCCCTCCTGGAGAGAAGCTGCGAATGGAGTATCTTTGTTTTGGCCGGCGCTCAGGTTGGGATCTGCACCATACTTCAAGAGCATCTGCGCTCCTTCGAGGAACAATACTTCGGTTGCGGTGTAGAGTGGTGTAAGGTTGTGCTGGTCCTTTGCATTGGGGTTGGCTCCGAACAGTAACAGAAGTCGTGCAGCATCCAGGTCGTAGGTGGAGATTGCGAGACGTAGCAAGCTCTCGTCATGCTCGCCGTCCACCGGAACCCCAACGTCGAGAAGTCTCTCCATCGTTGCATGATCCCTTGCTCTTACCGCATCGACCAGCGCGGCCTTTTGGACGGGCGAAGGTATACTCTTAGATCGAGGCGACCAACGTGGCGCTGCTCTTGAATCCACAGTCGGTCTTGCAGTATGATTTGATGTGACGCTATTGACATCCCGTCTGCTGGAAGAATCATCCCAATATCTCAATGACTGATTCGACATTGTCGACAATGACACGCGATCGTCGCTTTGACGCGGGATGGGCGCTCCATTGGTGCTCCGTTGCGACGCCTTCAGCTCAAGGGTATCATGAGTAGGGAACAGAGATAACGAGTGCTCTTGCATGGGCGACAACAGGCTGTCTGTGGCCGTGTGTTGAGAGTCTGTCTGGCTTGGGCTTGACGAATGCGTGTCCCGGCGATTTGGGCCTGTCTGTGCAGGGAGCTTTGGAGGCGACAAGTTTGCCAGTCGGCTCTCGAAGACTGCAATAAGAGCGGTGTACCCAATTCCGTTCGAGTTGTCCAGGTCCTCATTTCTTACGTCTGTGGGCATCGTAGCTAACGCAATTCTCAAACTCTCCTTGTCTTGAGTCAAGGCCTTCCTGAGTTTGTCAATCCCTGAAGCAGTGCCCATGTTGCGGAAGCCGTTCCCCAGCCTGCTGATGCCGTGCTTGTCCTCGCTTTTCAGTTTCCTCTTGATCAACTGGCTCACGACAGTGAAGGAAGAGGAGACCCGCCGCAAACGCTCGAGGAGATCGGCGACATTGTCGGTTGATGGCCGTGACGTGGCCTTTCCTGCCGCAAGCTCAGAGACTCCATTCTGGACTCTGAAGAGAATCCGGCTGGTGTCCAGGAAGTCAATGGCAAGGTTCTCGAATGCCGCGTCCTGCGTCTTCACGGCACCGAGGTAGTCCAACAAGTGGATGGCAATGGAATTGCCGAGGGAGATAGTGCTCGTACAAAGCTTGAGATGCGGACCAAATTTGATGTCGATACCCATGGCATAGAATGTTCTGAGGGAAAGAAAAGTCGTGTTACACAAAAGGAGGCGCACGAATGCGCCTGACCGGCAGCACGATTAAATACGCGTGTCATTCTCGGTGTCCAACACCGTAGGAATCGAGACCGCGCCACTACATTTCCCGCAAGCAACCTGAAGACCAAGGAACCCTTGTTTCACGTGTGTGCATTGCCGAGATTGGGAGAGAGATCCTTCTTCACGCCGGAGTCTTGCGAGTTCTGGGCAGCGGATGGGTGAGTGAGGAGAAGCCAAAATCAAGGGATATGCATGATCTCTATGGGCGGGGCCCGGCGGCCCGTCTTGGTGGTGTCGATAGTGAACAATCATGTGCCTGAAGAAAGCGCCACTCCCTTCGAATCCGGGTACGTGGACTGAAAGCCCTATGATGGTGCCTGAATCGTGCCGTGTGAAGTCTCGGATCAGGCCGTGCAAGGTCGATCTCAATTGTCGATGATCCTCCAAGAGCCGGATTCCCCACGTGAAGATTTCCCTTCGCCTGAAGATTAATAGGTTAGCATCTGTGACCTGCCCGAGCTACTTCAAAGACTTGGCCGATCAGCTGGTGGTGGCTTGTTGTACCTTTCGCGTGAGTTATGTCCGGGTGCAGACACCTCGCTTACTACGTTTCGACCTGTCGACTTCTCCCCGTGGGACGCCACCTCAAGTCTTGTTAGGGCAACGTTCCAGGCCCACAACTATTTACAAAGTTACCCATGGATGGCTCAGTAATGTCAACAGTAGAAACTCGCGCTGCGGAACGAAAAGCTTCGTTGCGATCTCGACTCTAATAGCGTGAAGACTTAAGCAACACGGAGAGAATGAATCTTCGTATTTTCCTCAAAGTCTATCCTAACTGTCAAACTCGCATTGATTGTTCTGCAAGGAAGATACATGTATGTACACCTAGTAGTCGTCGAAACCGATCCAGCACCGGATACCGAGGTAATTCTTGGTGTGACCTGCACTCCCCGCCCAATGGGTGCCAGTCACAACAACAGCGTTCTTATTTTGAATAGCATCGGACATACATGCGTAATTGTATCTCCAGCAGTCTTGTGTGTTGGCGTAGCCTCTCTGTGTGATTGAATTATGGTTACATGATGCCGAAAAGGAGCAATATGGGGAACCTTATCCGGGATGGTACTTACCGAGCCGTTCATGTCAATATTGTATGATCCGCCACAGTTGATATCGGTCCAACCCCTGTACCACGCCTCATGCACGCACATCTCTTTCATCATCTTATCGTCGACTAGTTCCGGCAAGTCTTTGCCGTCTTTGCCCTTGCTGCTTTTGTCCTCGCGGGTCTTCCAGACATTGCACTCCCAGTTTGGTGACTTCGTTGCCACTCTCTCATGGATTGGCTGCAAACTGAACTCCAATCCCGACGGGCTTTTAGTGCGACGTCCACCCCACTTGAGATTGAACTGGTTCAGCCTTTCGTCAGCATCGCAGCCATCGAGAATCTTGTCGCGGAGGTTGAAGATGCAAGTGTCTCTGCTTGGAGGGTCGATCCCTTTGTAGCTGACAGAGATTTCGAGTGAGTCCCGACCGTCGTCGCCATCTGTGTACTCTCTTACAGCCGCATCATCTTCGAAGTCCAGGCTGCAGAACTCTTCAATGCGCTTTGCTGCAACATCGCGACCGACCCATCTCCACTTGGATGTATCTTTGCGAACGGAGTCGTCTGATTTGAAGCAGGTCTGCTCCACGGTCTGTTCTTCCACTTCCTCCGTACCGCCGCCAATCATAAGCTCATCCAAAGCACTGAGACGCTTGTCTATCTCTTCGATGGGGTATGCGTTGTCTTCTTCGTCGTCATCCACGAAGCAAGGACCTCTACACTCGTTACCATTTGCGTCGATTTGAGATAAAGTAGATGACTTATCCTTGGTATAAGCCCTCAACGCCCTTGCATTCACCATTGCCGCTGGTTTTGCCGAGCTTGTCACCTCCGCAAAGGCTACAGAATGGTTGCTGGATGCTGTACTCCTCCCAGCATTCGTCTTCTTCTTCGTCTTCATCTTCCGATCGAGAAGGCTGCTCGTCAAGGAACTTCTTGGGAATCACCATGGTGCCGTCTTCGGCGATCGAGATTCTTCCAACATGGTCTGCAAATGTCATCCAGGTGGCGAACTCTGTCAGACTTCCACGAGCTTCGGCGTCAAGGCCTTTGAACATGACCAACTTCTCTGAGTATTCTTCGACTTCCCCGAATGTCTCAATGAGCAGCTGGTTCTTTGGCTTGGGAAAGAAGCCGGGGCCAACATACTGCATGACAGCCAAATTGCCTAGAACACACGATTGTCAGACGTCAAGCCAGGCCATCAAGGCCATAAGGGTAGACATGCAATTTGGTAGCAGCTTCACAATTGGGTTTCGCTCTTGTCGTCGCTATAGCCATGCGCTCACTCTGAGAAATGCAACGTTGACAGGGGCTCAACTGAATGCCTTATGTGTACCTAGTCGAAGAAAACGAGCACAGAACCGTAACACGAGGAGTTGTGAACGATGGATTGCAAACCTTGCCAGGCCGCAATTTGACCTCAAGACCAGTTTGGACCTGATTGAAGCTGACTATCGTACAGGAGGTCTCTGGCGTGGGACGGTTGGACATCTAAGGCACAGACTGTGCTATATATCACGGCATTTTTCCCAGGTGCTCGAAACAAGTTGTGAAAGACACCCGCACTCTTTACAGTTCATACTACCCAACTGCCTTCGATCATTATCCCGATTCCTTTCTCTCTTTCATTGCACCATGCGATCGCAAAAGGTATCCACCTTTGCCACATGGCTCGCCTTCATCGCTGTACCTGTCGCAGCGGTACCTACATGGTGGGTTGACAAAAGCTGCGCAGCCTACTGGCCTGATGCTGAGGTACAAGGCGACGGCATGTCATCTGCCACCTTTGATAAGCTCATGGCAGAGGTGGTTTCCTCGGTCAAGATGGGCTACAAACGCATGTCGTCACAGAAAAGCAAGGAATCTGCTGCTCATGAGATCTACGAAGCTCTGTTCAAGCACACGGCAGGCCAACCTCTTCCGCCGCCTGAAGATGGCTCGAACGAAGATGCGGAATATTGGGACGAGTTCATCAGTAAGCAACTGTAAATGGCGTTTCCTTAATCATGACATTCCTAACGATCGCATAGACAAAATCTGGGGCCAAGAGTCGAACTCAATGCAGCAATGGCAGAAAGCAGACGTCCGTAATGGGCGCCCGAGTTCCGACCTGCGCATTTACTGCGATAACGACGAGCGTTTCCATGAGATGGACCCGAAAGATGAGCCCAAGGGTCTGCCAACGAGCAAGGAACGCCACCAAGATGAGAAGTACTACGTTGACAGCATCAACAAGATCAAAGTCAAGGGTCTTCCGGCCTGTCATGGAAACGCAGTGCGAACAGACGGTTATGTAGCAATGGCTGCGACCTCTGGTGGCAAGAGCGGAGTTCTATACAGAGAAGCTCCTTTCGAGTCCTTCAGCCGAGTCTCGGTAACCGTAAGTTATATACACGATTCGGGAAGCATACTGCTGTTAGGCCGAGAGCTAACCAACCACATGAGATTTGCGATCACTTACTGAAAAGAAGAACCGCCACGATCTCATGAGCAGTTTACCTGAAGGATATGGCTTTCCACCTCGAAAGGCCGAGCCGCATATCGACCAGCTTCGGGTGTTCACCAGCATGACGATGCTTCACGAGATGCATCACCACTCGTTCTACAAAAGTGAGTTAAAACCATTAGTGCCTGATCTGCGAGCCGCTAATTGACACACTATTCTCTCCAGAGTCCGATCATGCATACGATTGGAAGCCATCCGTCGCCCTTGTGAAGGAGAAAGCGGTCAACAACGCCGACAGTATGTCTTCTTGCAATTTTGCCTCCCGTTACTGGAAGTTTTGCTGACAGAACAACAACAGGCTACTCCATGTTCGGCGTTGCGATGCGAGGTCTTGATCAAGGATTCAAGGTTGACGTGAAGACCGGCAACTGGAAGAAGAGCATTGGGAGCATCCCAAAGACGGGAATCACGAAACGCGGAAACGCCGGCAAGGCGAAGGTGGCGCCTCGTCTCGCGTGCAGAGACAGCGGCATCGCTGGCACCGATGATAGGATGTGCAGTGGTTTACTGCTTAGTTGATATAATCCCATCGAGCAAGTAGGAATAGTTGTTTGGGGGAACGCGAGTTTAGACATGTGCGAATTTAGTATCAAGGTGTTCAGCAATCGAACAAAGTCCTCAGAATCGATGAAACAGGATCAGCCAAGAGTTGAATGCATATACATAGTCAAGAAACACTGTGCTACTGTGAAGGTTGCGAAAAGAGATATAGCGTGGCATCGCGCACAGACCTCAGTCCCGGGTCCCCCAAGAGCTGTCCGGGGTTAGAGTCTGTGCGTTTTCTCAGGAAGCGTTAGTGAACGTTGCACGACGTCCAACTGACACCAAAAAGACGAAAACAGCACTCGGTTTGGAGGGAATATTATGATCTGTCATCTCAAAATATTCCACAGTACGAGTCTGGTCAGGCATACCTCGGACCACGGTTGACCACCCACCCCAACCTTGAGGGAACATTCAACTTTCATACAGTTCTCATACGGTCAAATGCTCGAAGCAAATGGTATCAAGACACGAGAATTAACCCATTTTAAGATGCTGGACAACCGCTAGTCACACAGAGTATAAAGCAAAAATCAAACAGCCTGCTCGCCAAACGCCACGAATATGCGCTATTTTCCATCAACCCCCCACTACCATCCTCTCCTCTTACCCCTCTCCTCAGCACCCTTCTCCTTCATCCTAGCCTTCTTAGCATCAAACTTCTTCTTCTTGTCCTTGGCCCACTTCTCCGGCTCACTGACAGCCTCAATGCGTCTCTTCCTCCTACGCTCATCACGTTTCTCCATCGCAGCCTTCTTCTCTTTGCTCATCTCGGAAACGAAAGCCTCGGAGCCGAGCTTTTTCTGCAGAACATCGAGAGTTTCACGCGCGAGGTTAGACAGAGCGACGTACGCTTCGCCGGGCGGCTGGACAATCGAGGGGTCTGTCAGGCTGTATAGCGGGCGGATGAGCGTGGCGATGTTGGGGAGTGGTGCGGAGAGGTGGTTGAGCAGGGCAGTCTGGCACTGCAGCGCTGCCGTGCGAGTGAAGACTGGTGTGTTCTCACGGCGCACGACGGCAGACAGACGGGAGAGCAGGTAGCCGATGGCTGTGGTGTCCTGGCCGCTTTCTTTGTCTACCTCTTCGATCTCGTCTTCTTCGGCGTCCTCGTCTTCCGAGCGCCCTTTCCATTGCATACCATTCGCAGAGAAGGCGCGACCAAGGAAAACCAGATTGCGTACGGTGTGAGTGACGGCTTCGCTGCCTTCCGTCTTGCTGTAACGCAATACGCGCAAATTGACAGCACAGGCGGACCTGAGCTCTTCGGTGCCAAGTTCCAGTCCGCCAGAGGCACGAAGAGGCAGAGTTGCCAGACCACGTTCGGTCTTTGATGTAGTGCTGGCAGCGTCGTTGAAGAGCATTCCCTGCAGCTTGGCAGCAATCTCTTGGGCATCCACAACAGGCACAGTGGATCGCTTCTGAACGCTTGACCACAGACCCGAGTGTTTCTTGGCGAAGGCACGTTCTGGGTGAACCTCACAAATGGCAGTAAAGAGATCAAGGGCGGAGATGAGAAACTGGCGCTCTCCCACGGACTCGACGTCAATCTCAGTCGCAAGAATCGTGTCAAGCTCATCGAGAAGTCCATTGACAATTTTGTCGGTGGGCTTGCTGGATCGCACAAACAGGGCCCAGCACTGGAGCGCTGCCTTTCTGATTGCGATCTTCTTGTCGGCGCTGGACCACTTCTTCACAGTATCTTTCAGCGTCTTTTCGCGCTCCTCATCAGCGGTCTCGAACACTTTGCCGATGAGCACACCGGCCATATCCCTGCAAGACTTGTCGGTATCGGAACTAAGTCTGGGAATGAGCCCGACGAAGAAAGTCAACAGCAAAGGTTGAATGGTCTCCTCACCTACTTTGCCGAGCAGGGTATGCAGAACTTCCATCACACTGTGGCGACCAGCGACATGCTCATAATCCAAGTTCTTGACCAAGAAGCTCGTCGTCTTGGTCCAGCGATCCTTTCCTTGCGGATAATCCAGCACAAACTGGACGTAAGCGCTGCGAGCGCTTTGGCGAACAGATGCGTCAGGGTTAGTGATCATCATTCGAGCGACCTCGTCCATCACTTCGTAGACTTCGGTGATGACAATCTTGCGTCCGACCACGGCGCGAAGGAAGCGGAAGAGGATGCCCTGCCTGTCTGGCTCGTCGAGATCCTGCTTGAGCGTCTTGAGCAGGACTGCAATGTCGTTTTCTTTGACCTTGACAGATCGCTTCTCGCGTAGAATGGCAGTAACAAGATCAAGACCAGCTTTGGCGGAATCGGTCGTGCTGTTGGGCGACGCTTTGATCATGGCGACTGCTTCCTTGAGGTAGACGGGAGCGTTTGCCTCAATCGCAGGTAAAGGCACGCGAATAATAGTCGTGACTAGTTTAGCAGCTGCCACCTTAACTTCTTCTTGTCCGCCGACAATCGCATCGCCGACAATCGGAAGGTAGCCAGACATGTTGGCGGGAGTTTGCAGATCCTCGTGGCGGCGAACGACCTTTCGGACGAGGTTCAGCGCGAAACTCGACAGCTTGAACAAATACGAAGTGGTTGCGCCCTTGCGGTTGGCCTTGTGCTCCGACGCGATGAGGTACCTGCTGACCCTGTAATCTTCCTCTGCGGATTGAGCTGCTGGCGCTGCTTCCTGGGCGTACACTTGTCGGACCATTTCATGACAGAAGATCAGCATGTCTCTCGAGTCGGAAGACGGATTCTGGTCGACACCCTTCCTCACTCGCACAAGCAAGTCATCGATCTTTTTGACCATCTTGGAATCCAGTCTCTCAGAAAGCATGGATCGAATGGGCAACATGAGCTGGCCGAGGTGAGGAATGGAGGCAGAGCGGGCAAGGATCTCAGTGGTGTCGTAACTCTTGCTGCTCTTGATCTCCTTCATGCTTGTCGTGTACTCTTCTGCCTCCTTCTCTTGGCCAGTAACGCCAAAGATGTCATCCATGACGACTGCCATCATATCAGGCAGACAGTAGTCAAGATCACCTGGCTTGAATTGGTCGGCGTTCGTGACAAGCAGGTAATGAACCGTGAAAGACAAGACGTGCAGTTGGTAGCCACGCTGAAGCGCACTGCGAAGTTCCTTGAGCATGAAGTTCAAATAAGTCGGACCAACAAGTCGTAGGATGGTCGAGAAGGTGCGGCGTGTCTGTTCTCGCGCTTCCAGGTCACGACTCTTGAGGATGTGCGAGATATCAGTGAGGGTCGGCGCAAGCCTGTTGACGAACTCATTTTCAGGAAGGAGGCGGAGAAGCTTGGCGATCGACACGGCCACAGTAACACGCCGGTCGACTGTTGACTCGTCCTTGCGATGCAGGTATTCTGACAGGGGAGGCAGGAATTCGTCCATGATGACTCGCTGCCTGTTCACGCGAGAAGCTTCCTGCTCATCCATAGCCATCGAAGTCTCTTGCAGATTATTCATCCTCGCGGTCAGACCGTCGACCAAGGCGCTAATTAGTCGTAGTACCACTTTCTCTTGGTCTGGGTTCTTTTTCAGCTGGCCGAAATAGCGCTTCATGACCGATCGATAGTCCGACCATTTCAAGTTCTTCGCAAGAGAGCCAATCGCAATGACAGTTTGGTCTGACAACGTGCGAGCTGCATCTCCCTCAGCTTGGTCAAAAATAAATTGCTCCAACAGAGGAAGGAAGATACGGCTGACATTCTGTGACTTCAACTTGGGCTCCTCGATCAAGCGGCGCAGGGCTCGCAGGCGGCGATGTTGCTGGATGTTGAGAATGTTGGTGAAGAAAGATGCCTCTTCATCGCCATCGACACACAGGCCTGCCATGTCCGTGACTTCGCTCCACTCAGTGCAGTTCTCTACGAGGCGACCAAGTAAGCGGAGATACTCAGCACGCACCAGCTCAGAAGGCTCCTTCACTCCACGCTGAATAGCTGGGAACAGGTCGCTCTTGATCAAGTCAAGATTTCCACTTTTGCCGGAAGCGATGATAAGGAGCTCGAGCGCACGAGCAGCGCTAGATCGGTTCACTGTGTCGTCTTCGTCGCGGATGAAAAGCATGCAGTTGTGCATCAGGGGTAGCCATTGCTCATTGGTAAACTTTTCCGCGTTCTCGTAGATCCTAGTGAAACCAGCCTCCTTGCGATCATGATCGGGTTCATTCAGCCTGGTCGAGTCAAGAGCATTGATCTCCTCGCAAATATCGGCGCTTTCTGAAAGGGCTTCATCTCCCTTGCAAAGCTTGACGAGGGCAGTGGAGAACAGCGTACGACTTTCCAGATCACGCAAACGAGAGAACAACCCGGAGATAGATTCATAGACCGTTTTGGGAGGCGCTGTCTGACCCATGGTGTCCAGCAAGGGCATCATTGTACGGACCAAGCCAGCCTTGACGGAGGGATGCACGAAGTTGCCAGGTTGACGCAAGAGGTTGGCGCAAACCTGGATGATTTCTTCTGCTTGAGTTGGATCGGTGATGCGACCAGCAAGCTTGGTAGTGCTCTTGACGCAGACAGACAAGAGGTCGCTAGCGGGTTGCTGTAGACTCAAGATGCTGGAGATGCTTGCAACAAACGCCGAGACATAAGGCTGGAAAGCAGTCGTGATCGCAGTATTGAGAACGAGGTTGTCGAGGATGTCTCGTAGGATGAAGATCTTCACATCTTTCTGTGCGCCAGCATGTCCTAACAGTTCCGCGACCGCAGAGAGGATACGCTTGTCTTCGAAAAGATGTTTGGAGTAAGTGGCGGACTTGCTCCATGCCGCGAAAATCCGGAGCATCGACGAAACGCCTTGCAAGTTCTCCGGCACAAAGTTGTTGAGGCGTGGCGAGATCAAATCGGTCACCGTAATCTTGCCTTGTGCGGATAGGTCGAGATCTTCGGTATCGACAAAGATCTTGACAAGACACTGCAAACCAGTCTGGCGGATGGTCCTGAGCAAGGAGGCATTTTCAACTTCGCTCTTCTCCGCAGTATCTAGCTTTTGTGTTGCGTGGACCGTACACAAGAGCGCCGTGTCCGCCAACTTCACCGCATACGGCTCCAACCCAGAACCCAGAGTCTCGAGCATGTCGTTGATCATATTGATCATACCGACCTGCTGGCGAAGTGGCATTGTGAGATTTCCGGAAGAGACCGCTCCATCCTCGTTCTTGGTCTTCGCAACAGCGATGTCAATGAAATCTGCCAGGACCTCAGTTTCGAATCGTGAAAGGGCAATGAAGATAGCCTTGCGGCGAGCGTTTTGGTTGTCCTTTGCACCGCCGACCGCTCTTCCGTACAGCAGTCTGAGCAGCACAGGCATGACAGCAGCGTGATCCGCCGGTTTCAGCGCATCGTCGCCTTCGCCTTGCAGAAAGACTGAAAGCTCCTCGCGGAATCTCGCATCGTCCAAGAAGTTCGTTAGGCGCTCTTGGTAACGTCTCAGGGCGGGCTCTTTCCAAGCCAAAATCGCTTGAAGTGCCGATCTTTGAATCTCTACATCACCATTGGCGCACAAATTCAGCAGTGCTTCGTGGACCTCTGAAGCTTTGTACAAAACTCGAGGGTTGTTGAATTTGGCCACGACCGCAAGCATTGCTTTCTGATCTTTCCGTACCCATCGCTCGCTGTCCGAAGATTGCTGTTCCTCTTCGCCGGATCCAGCCCATTGGAGAAGAATGGGGATAAGCAAGCGAGATCTCTTCTCTGCAAGATGGGGGCTTCGGTCCAAGACCTTCAGAGCCTGTGTCCTCGTAGTTTCGGTGTTGGCCGTAAGGCGGGTATGTTCGATTCGGAACGATGCCTCGGGTTGAGGATAGCCACCATACGGCTCTTCGAACACTTGCTTGGCCATCGCATCGATTTTGGCACGATTTGAACACTCAAAATCGGATGAAATATGGGCTGCCTCCGATTCAAGGCTTATGGGTTGACATTGGAAGCTCTTCTCGTTGTGATCTTTGAGTCCCTCCAACCAAGATTGAGTGATCGCGACGATCGCCTCTTCACCCACAAAATCCTGACACATGACTGACAGGCCTTCAATGGCATCTGACCATGCTTGAGAAAGTCTCACGTGAAGGAGACCAAAGCAAAAAGTGGGCATCGCTTTCTTCATGACGTTGTCAGAACCGATGTTCTTGTACGCTGCGGACAGCCGACGAATGTTCATCGATACACTCCTGCTGGTCTCAATGTTCAGAGGCGTTGATTCGATCAGGATGGCAATACTGAGTGTTTCCGGAACTTCCTGGCCTTTACGTCTGTAGACTGCTTCCAGAATGTCCAGGCAGTCTGATCGAAGCTGGTGAGATGGCAAGGCCAGAGATTGAACAAGTGTGTCCACAAGCGGATCGATGTGCGTGTCCGAGAAATCAAGGTCTTCTTTACTCTTGACCAGTTTTAACATGCTTGACCAAAACGGAACGAGACCAAAGGCGTGAGCGCTGGAGGCGCAAAGCGAGGGCCATAGTTGAGCTAAAGGTGAAGAGCCATTGACCGCAGCTGATAAAGCATTGCCCAAGCTGAAATCAATCAAAGACGAGTTCTCTGTTTCCTTGGATCCCTTGAGGCCAAGTTCCAGTATGCGGCCGAGACATTCTTGCAGGCGCTCCTGAGTGCAGGCCTCCAACTTGAAAAGTCTGATCGTTTGCAAAACTAGGTTCGCGGAAGTAATATGTGTAGTGTCAGTTGCCGTTTTCGATGACTGCAGAGACTCCAATTGATCCAGCATGTACTTCTGCATGTCTTTGGGGCATTGCATCTGTGACTCGGAGCCAGATGTAACCAAACGAGGTAGTTGTTGTAGTAGTGCTGTCGGATCAATTCTCCAGTGAGTGAGTATGAATTTTTGCAGATGTGGGAGGAGGAACTGCTGGTATCTCTCGTCTCCAAGTCTCGAAAACAAGTCGCAAAAAGGGAGGAAATGCGGTATCCATTCAGGCTGTCGCGTGAGATCCAGAAGACCCAGCGCGGGCAGAATAGCTTCCACTGTCGCAGACTGCATAACGACTGCTAATGCGGATAGGACGTGGGATTTCGTTTGAGCAGTGAATAGAGGTTCCTTCGTTCCTGCCTTGACCAGCACTGTCAAGATCTTGACAAGCCCCGCCCATTCCTGAATACGTGCGGCCTTCCTCACAGATACGATGGTAAAGATCGTTTGGCTTGCAAAGGAAGTAACAGGGTCGCTCACTTCGCCGTCGGTGACTTGCAGCTCGTCTACGATGGCTTTCGCAGCAGGCTGAAATGTCTCTGGTGTGGTGTAATGGATAATACTGGTGAGTGTGCCGCTGACAATGGCCATGCTTGTGCGACTGGGAGACTTCCGCACATTTCTCAACAAGCTTTTGATCACTGCAACGCCGCTGGTGTGAATGCCGTGTTGAATGCCCTTGACAGCCTCGGTCAGCAAGGTCATCACACCTTGCCTGTGCAGATCTGCTGATCGAACAGACTCCGATGCATTGCAATCCTCCAGAATGTGGCTCAAGATTCGGTCCAAAGGCTCCTGATCCCTGTCGTACACGGTAGCTGCTTTCCTGACCAAGAAGCTCATAGACTCCGCAGCAAAGCGAACGATGAAAGGCTTTTGCGCTTCTTTACCCATGTAGACAGCCATGAGGTCGTACACAGGGCGCAGATCCGGTGTGAGAAGACGCGACAGATACTTGAAAAGCCAAGCTAAACAAGTGAAGCTCCATTCGACGACCGCAGGGTCGGGGTGCTTCGCCGCGACGCTGGCTACCGTGCTCACTGCTTGCGCGAAGTGCTTCTCAAACCGGGTATCCAGATCATGTGCAAAGCGCGACAGCAAGTTGAGGAGAGCCTCCATCGCGAGACCATCCGCCTTTGCAATATATTCCACCAGAAGTTCCATGATCTTTTGTTCATTGTATAGTACCGTGGGCAGGTTGTCGCACAACGGCGCGGCTTCCTTCGCAAACGAGGTAAAAGTCTCTGAGAGGTTGAGATCCCGCCATTCTGCTAGGGATCTTCCAAAGTATGTGTCGGTGCTGTTCTCGAGGGCGTCGGAGTCGATCTGGTTCCTCTTTCGTCTGATGGGATCGATTCGAAGGTTGGCGATGCGCTGGGAAAACGACTCGTATCGGTGGTTTCGTGTGGTGGTGGTGGTTCGTTTGGTGTCCTTTTTCGGCTTCACCACCGCGGTGGGTTTTGCCACCTTTCCCTTTGATATGGCCATCTTTACATCCTCTGTCTAGCAGAATGTCAACCAGAGAGAGTTGCGAATTGAAGGTAAGTACCTGTAGCCAAAGAAAAAGTTCCTAACGGGTCTGCTTTGCGTGAGAGCGTGTCCGTGCTTCGTCTGGGGATGGAGCGGCCCGACGCCACCTTGCAGCCGAGCCGCCGCCAAAAGAAGAAGATCCGAGTTCGAGTTCACTTCTTGTGAGCGACATATATGTTTACATCTGATACTGCACGTGGTGAGGATCCAACAATTCAGTCGGTTTGCTTGGGACGTCAGTTCTGAATTCGATTCTGCATCACGTGGCTGCTTGCACCCCGTTTCTATATAAAGCATTTAGTTTCGACTGATCGCAACGACCAACTCCTCTTCCCTTACACTCAAAAACGGTCTTGTGGTCATTTGCGGCCAATACTAATCTCCGCGACGATGTCACACAAAGTCGTCGTCACTGGCGACATCAATGGCAAATTGAGCGATTTTTTCTCGAAACTCTCAACCCTTCAGTCAAGGCAGCAATTCGCATTCGCCCTCATTGCTGGCAATCTCTTTGCGAACCCCGACACCATCACTCCAGACGAAGCTGAAGACCTTGCCAAACTCATCAAAGGGGAGATCGAAGTACCAGTGACAACCTACTTTTCGATTGGAAGACGCGCCTTACCCCAGACGGTCATCGAGAAACTCAACAGCAGCGATGGCGAGTTGTGCACAAACTTGATCGCACTTGGACGTAAAGGTCGCGTCAAGACTTCCGAAGGCTTCAATATCGTGGCCATTGGCGGTCAGCACCGTCAAAGCCAAGAAACCCTCGAAGCTTACTCCGCCGCGTACACCGACAAGGACGCAAGCACCGCGAAGGGCTACAATGATGCCGACATCCTCGTGACGAGCGAGTGGCCCGCCGGCGTGCGCGATGGGTCAAAGACCAAGTTTGACGCAAATGAGCCCTCAAGCTCAGAAGTACTCTCAGAACTCTGTACAGCACTGAAGCCCCGATATCACTTCTCAACCTCAGAAACGTTCTGGGAACGCGAGCCTTTCTTCCACCAGAGCGACCCACCCCGACCCATCACACGCTTCCTCAGCCTGGCTCCGTTCGGCAACGCCACTAAATCAAAATGGATCTACGCCTTCAGCCTGGAACCCTCAGCAGAGCCGCCTCAACATCTCCCAGCAGAGACAACCGCATCACCCCTCCTCCTAACCCGCAAGCGTAAAGCGCTCGACACCCAAGAAAGCACGTACAACTCCCTCCGATTCTCCGACAGCCACCACGATCGACCTCGCGGCGGGCACAACAAGCGCCGAAAAGGCGGCCCACCCGATCCCGCCGAATGCTACTTCTGCCTCTCCAACCCCCACTGCGAATCGCACATGATCGGCTCCATCGGCGAAGACGCCTACCTAACAACCGCCAAAGGCCCCCTCCCCCTCCCCACCACCTTCCCAGACCTCGGACCCAAATTCCCAGGCCACATCCTAATCATCCCCGTCTCCCACACGCCCACGATCGCCGCCATCGAAGAGCCCGAAGTCCGCTCACGCGTCGAAACCGAGATGCAAAAGTACCGCACGAGCCTACACAGCATGCTCTCCACCGTGAGCAAAGATCCCAGCACAGACACCGCGCGCCTCGGCGCCGTGACGTGGGAAATCTCGCGCGGCAGCGGCGTGCACACGCACTGGCAATTCATGCCGGTGCCAGCCTCCATGATAACTCGCGGACTCGTCGAGGCAGGCTTCCAAGTGGAAGCGGAGAACGCGTCGTACCCGACAAAGTTCGCGACGAAAGCGGCAGAAATGGCATCCGCGGAGGAAGGGGATTATTTCAAAGTGATGATCTGGTCGGAGACGGTGCGCAAGGAAATGGTGCTGCCGCTGGACGCGACGTTCCGGTTCGACTTGCAGTTTGGGCGGCGCGTGATGGGCAAGTTGCTGGGGTTGGAGAAGCGCACGCACTGGAAGGATTGCGGGCAGAGTAAGGCGGAGGAGGAAGCGGATTGCGAGGCGTTCAAGCAGGTTTTTGAGCCGTTTGATTTTACGGCGCAGTAGGTTGATTGGATTAAAAGAAGCAGGGCTGTGTGATTTCTTGCGGCGGCCCTGCTTCGTGAAGCGAGGGCGAGGAGGTTCGGACTGATGTGCGACGTGTAAGAATAAGCGTATCATTAATTATCAAATTTGTAAACATCAGCAAACAACCCAGCCCGTATTGCCATCAAAGGCTAAATCATAACACATAAAACGCAGCATTAACAATCACGGTTCCTTCCCTCGTCCCATCACTGAGTATCTACAGTCTATGCCCCATTCACCCGTAACCCTGCCAAACTTGTAAAGACACAATCACTCGAAGCACCAAAATTAGGTTATCTCGCTCGTGAGCTACCACATTGACGCAATCTTCCAGCGTATAACTCAACTCATCTCAGCCCAGCGAAAACACCCTCATCAAGTCCTCGAGCAACCAAATCATCCGGCCTTACACTCTGTCTCTTATTCCAATCTCTCTCATGTTGCCCGTAAAGCGCTTGCACAGTGGGACTCATACCGCTCATAGTTTGCTGGGAGGCACGCTTGCTGACATCCTTCGAAGGCGACAGGGTCCTGGGTGGCATCGAACCGGGCTGGCGCGTGGCCTGTGAGTGCAGAGATGTGCGGCTGTTGTTGGTCACTACTGTGGGACGCTGTTGGTACACCAGGCTGTGCTGCTTTTGTTGCTGCTGGTGGTTGGGCATGATTAGGGATGAGCGGGAGATGTTGGCGGACGGAGGAGGTTGGGCGAGGGACTGGCGGGAGTTGTTGGCACTGGGAGAGTAAGAAGAGTGAGGAGTGATCAAGTGCGAATTTCGATCGTGAGCAGTGTGGTAGGTTGCTGGTGTTGAAGTGCCGGAGTTGGAGCCGGTGGAGGGTTTGTAGGTGGCAGGGGTATTAGCGCCTGTTGGCGTGCGGGCGTGCGGAGAAGAGTTTCGTGAGAAGTTCAGAGACTGCCGTCGAGAAGAGTCTGCGCTGTTGTTCGTGACAATGCTGTCTAGGTTGTTTCCATTGCGGCCCTGAGGGCTCTTGGAGCGTGCAGCCTCCGGGCTGACAGTTCGGATGGTGCTACTATACGGAGCGGGATAGACTGAGAACTTGGAAAATCGTTTATTGCGAATAGCGATATCTGCCTCCCTGCCGTGACGGACAGTGGGCGATGGCGCTGCAAGGGAATCGTCTTCGTTGGTCGGACCGGTAATGACCTCGTGCTCATCGTCTGCTTCCCAGCTGTGAGCACTGCCGCCATTCGGGGCACTGCGGTCACCACTGTTTGGAGCATTAGCCGGATTGAGGTTGGTGGTTTGTAGTGTTATGCCGTTAGATACTGGTTCTGCTTTGCCATTCGGCGTTTGAGACTGTTGAGCAGTTGGACTGCTTATTGGAGGCGTTTTGGGTGTGGACTGTGGGCTTGATGGTGAGTCGCGAACGCGTGATCGACTGCCGGAAAGTCAGCTTACGGTTGGAGTGAGCAACACAATGTTGTGTTGGGCTCAC
Source organism: Cladosporium sp. IMV 00045 (assembly GCA_001931905.2). Classification (NCBI taxonomy): domain Eukaryota; kingdom Fungi; phylum Ascomycota; class Dothideomycetes; order Cladosporiales; family Cladosporiaceae; genus Cladosporium; species Cladosporium sp. IMV 00045. The sequence goes on from MSJI02000005.1 coordinate 34,353, forward strand.
CTTTTCCTTCTCGCAACCGAGCTGAACAGTTTCTTGATACCCCTCGGCTGCTCTCCTTGAGGCGACTGGTTTGGCTGGCCCTGCGGTTCCGTCAATGGCTTCGTAGGTACCGTATGGCCGCTGCTGCGAGCTGCGCTGTAACTATCCACTTGTCGTGATTGACGTTCAGGCTCTTGGTATGTCACTGGGAGCACACGCTCCTCTTGTTGTGCCAGTTCCGCAGTTGTGGGTGCCCATCTCTCCTCATCTCCACAGACAACAATGTACCAAGCCACCTTCTCTTCCGGTGCCAATTTGTCCCTCAACTCCATCAAGGAAGCCCACTGATCATTCGGCACGCCTTTCCCTCGAATGTCATCAATGTCCACACCCAGTTTGACCTCCTCCACCACATCGGCGACATATGCATAAGGTTGGCTTCCTGACCCAGCTGACGTGTCGTTGGGGTCGTACTGCTCGACGAAGCGCAGATGTTGCAAGTGTTCCATGCTTTCCGGGTACAGGGTATTGAAGTTGTCGAGCATCTCGCGCGTCGTCCCGGGCGCAACGAGCCATTCCGCCGCAGAATCCTCGAGGTTGTGTAGGATGATGTGAATGCGGATGGCAGGCCTCGGCCAACGGAAGCCGTGAATGAAGTAGACCGGCATTGTATATCGCGTGCGGGACCGAGGTTCGAAGGAGCGTGCGGTTAGGTGGGACTGCGATGGCCTTCGAGGCCGCCTGACGATACGAGCCTTGTCGATGGGCGGTCAGTGGCCAAGGCTACGTACGAGGATCCAAGAGGAATATCCTTGCGGCTCTGCTGGACTCGCCTGTACCAGACAATTGTGGTGCCAACCGTTGTCCTGGGATCCACCCACGCGTGGGAGTCGCAATGCGCGGAGATGTGAACCAGTTGGTGGCAGATGGTGAGAGCAAAGAGTAGCGTGAGGTGATTACACAACGAGGCAGCCTGTACCACAGCAACCGGCAGTCTATCCGCGAGTGTCTCTGAGATCGGGAGGTTCCCTTGGGGCGTGTGAGCAATTGGCCTTGGAAATAATGAGACGAGGCCCTTGGGCAGGATTCTTGGGCTCAGCTCGGCGGGTATAGAGAAGGCTCGCTATGGCTACTTTTGCTCGTGCACGCGCCGGGTTAAGATGTTTGTGATATTGACTGTTGTCTGTTGACAAGCCTGCGTCGGCAATGCTTGGGTATGGCGGAAGTCTCGCGATCCTGCGTGCGAGATGCCGGTGGGCACAACAATCGACGCCGGGGAAGTCTGGCCGAAACTCTACCACTCGATGCCGCGATGATGGATGTGATGAGCAGGCTGACCGTATGTAGAATGATGAGTAGAATTAATAAGAAATGCTGATGTAAGTGATATCAAATAGCAAGTAAAGATACATGTACATGTGTGAGAATATGACAACATGTAGCAGTGACCGGAGGCAGACACATTACCTGAACATAAGAGAAAGCGAATGCGCGTGGTTGCCGGTTGCCAGCGCATTCACATTATTCGCTTGCAGTGTGATGTGAGAAGCCTGTTTTGCATTTCTCACATGCATCACAGTACATGCTGCACATCTCGTGCTCCCGACCTTTTCTCCTCCCCAAAACCCGGAGCCGGTATCGATTCTGAGGCCAGCATTGAATGTTGATTTGCCGCGCCATCAACAACGCCTCGTCCGGATTCGGGTGTTTGCGACAGGGATCCCACCACATGTCCGACACGCTATTCCCGAAACACACGATCGAAGCCATATCGAGCGAGCGACCAAGACCTGAGCGCTCTGTCTTTGCTGCATCTACCAGCTAGCCACGCAGCGTGTCCACTTCACGGCTCCGCTGCTCCCTCCTCGTATTATAGCCGCCAGACATGCCCCTTCACTTGCTCGGCAAGAAGTCATGGAACGTCTACAACACCGACAACATCGAGCGCGTGCGACGCGATGAAGCGGACGCAAGGGAGCGAGAGGAGGCTGCAGAACAGCGCATGCAGGAGCAAGATGCCGAGCGACGTATGGCGCTGCTGCGAGGCGAGAAGCCTCCCGATCTACCGCCGCCGGAAGAGCCGGCAGAAAATGTGCATGGGCTTAAGCGAAGAGACGGTGGAGCTGTGACACATGAACGAAAAAGAAGAAGGTTGAAAGGCGAGGATGAGACAGACAGGGAAATGCGATATGCACGCGAGAATGCTGAAGCTGGAGGTCGGGCGCGAGAGACACTGCGGGCGGCGTCGAGGAAAGGCGATGATGCGCCTTTGCAAGACCACGCTGGGCATATACAGCTTGTCTCTGGGCCAGACGAGCGGACTCCACGCAAGGCAGAAGCAACAAAGGAAGAGAAGACGCAAGCGCGGAAGAAGGAAACCGAGGAAGGGCACGGCATGCGCTTCTCCGATGCTGCTGGATATCGGAAAGGGACAAACAAGCCTTGGTATGCTACCTCTGATACTCGTGGACGTGAGGACGACAGTAAGTCAACGAGCGAGCTAGTACTTGCCGAAGTCCAAGGTAGGGATGTTTGGGGCAATGAGGATCCTCGTCGTAAAGAGCGAGAAAGGAGCCGCATCGTCAGCAATGATCCGTTCGCGATGATGCAACAGGCGCAGCGACAACTGAAGCAAAGTGAGGGCGATAGGGAGAAGTGGAAGCAAGAGCGCGAGAAGGAGATTCGAGAGCAGAGGCGTGAAGATGAGAGGAGAAGAAGACACGAGAGAAAGCACGATGCAAGGCGACATAGGCGACGAGAAGAAGAGGATGATCTTGAAGGTTTTAGTCTTGATGGACCGGCGAAGGAGTCGAGAAGCCATCGCAGTGATTCCGACAGACACCGGCGGCACAGGCATTCACGTCGAAGAAGCAGGAGTCGGTCAAGGGAGCGTCGTCAAACTTGAGATGCAAGTAGTCTTATATGATGGGCCGGAGATTTCTGGCTGAAACGAAGATATGAATCACGATAGCAATTTGCGTACTAGGCATATTATGGCGTTATGGAAGTGCATCCACAATTCTTCCGGCGGGATATCTTCTTGTTGGGTGCTCTGAGTCGATTATCCGTCGGCAAAAGATATGCGTTGGGATCCAAGTTGATGGTGTGAAATATTGGCGGTGGGTAAAACGCTCGTATCTAGTTCTACACGGGATTCAACAGTCGAGACGACAATTTTGAAGTAATGTAGCCTTCGCATAGAGGAAGTTGGCCGCGCAATAGGCGAAGTGAGGTTGGCATCCTGTGTTAAGATGGACGGAAAGTGCATCTCCCAGAGCGCCTTCCTTTGAAACTGAGCGTTAACCTTCCCACGACTTCACCCTTCTCTATAGCAGGCAATATTTGATTTATTTACTCAGGCGGCTTCCTAGAGACCGACCTTCTGCAACAATTCCCAGCCATCGTGAACAATGGCTGTCCGATCTCGGAAGTCTTGACAAGCAAGACACTGCCAGATCCCAGGAACAATCATTGCTCATACGACCGTCCGCCGTGGATTCGAGGAAACGCCGAAGCCGAAGACCAACACCATGAATTTGCTAGACGAGATGCTGGTGTCCGCAATAGAATTTGTATGAGAGATTCAAAGGGTGGACAGATTCCAAGGATGAGCAGCAATCACAAAACATCTTCAAGTGAGCTCTTGTTTAGGCTTCATGCAATCTTATGAGCCGCTCGCGTCGCAAGTTCGCTTACGGCCCCCAACAAGTCGTTGTTCGGGCTTCCATGTCGGAAACAGATCTCCGTGAATCACATCTACACTTAGCCGCAACCGCCGTCACCTCCGACTTTGGGCAGAAAACATAGATTGGTTTCAGCCGCCGACACATGGCTGCATTGCAAGTCCGCATGTCAAGAAAGCCGCCGCGCGCCAACATCCGACTCTTCCAAGCACATTCGGCCATCGGACGGTCCTGCCTAATACGCCGACGGGTGCGTGCACGTGAGAGTTACTCGCGCCAGCGAACAGCGAACAGCGAGCGAGACACGGACTTGGTGGGATGAGATGATGAAAGCATCGCCGCTGGCGGAGGGTCACCCTCAGCCCCGCGGATAAATCAAAACGGTTGCCATGCGGGCAGAGCAGCGTCATGGGCGTCTCAGCCTTTCAACACCGGAGATGCCTAACGAACAGTGCTCGGCCAAGCGCACGGCGAAATA
>MSJI02000005.1:38512-80918 GCA_001931905.2 Cladosporium sp. IMV 00045
CAAACCACGCCCGCAGACGATACCGTAAGTATGAAAGTGCCAGGAGTCACTTGTCTAGAAGGAGGGTAATGTCACGGGCCTGGCCTGTGACATGCCGATAGTGTTCCTGCTTGCAGGATGGCAGGTGAGCCGAGGATCGGCTTCACCTGCGAACTCTGTTCTGAACCTCATTCGTAGCTCTTCGAGCTACGTCCTTGTCATAGAACCTGTCTGTAGGTTGGCCGTGGTAGACCGTATCTATTCCTGTTTGCATCTACACCTACGTCCCGACTCCCGCCCGTGACACTAGGAATGCATCATGGCGTCTTCCCTTGAGAACCACTCAGACCCAGAACTGATGAACCGCAACAGGGACCACACCGCTGATGAAAATGTTGAACAGAAGGTCGACTCCAGTGGAATCTGAAGATGATCTTGTGTGGATCGAAACAGATACTGCGCCAGCCACTAAGCGGCCCATCATCAGGAACGCAAACTCTGCATCCACCGGTGCCACTTCTAGAACTATTGCTTCGTTCAGGGCGTTCAGAAACGCAGCGATTGCGATGGTGGTCAAAATGACATGGACTTCGCGCATGCTGCAGGTGCTTGTTGGTGGCGGGGCTTGCGATGGCGTGGTCAAGGACTGATGTGCTGTGAAAGTGATGTGCCTGCGATGCGAGGAACGCGCGCGGATCATATCATTTCGAAAGAGGATGTCTCCGTGATCAATTGTGACCAGTCAGATTCTCCTTGCGTGAATCCTTCTTGCAAATCAAGCTCGGTGAAGCTCCGGCGCCGTTGCACTGTATCGCCAGTAGTGCAAATGCGCGATATATGAAGTGCCACGGCTCGGCAATTGCATGCTGGGTACCGAATGCCCTTTCGGAGGCCCCGTTCTCAGCTCATACATGCATCCATGGCCGTGTCGATGAACATGGCGATCTTGACCGCAGAGACTTGTCCAACGAGGCTCGCTGTGGAAGTTGTCTACCAGGCATCGAAAAGCCGAGAAGGGCAATATACGACTGGTCCATTTTGATCCATGTTCAGAGATTGTGGCCAACAGAGCTGTAAGAAAACAACTGGTGTATGCATAGCATGGGCTGAAGGTGCGATGTAAACATCAAATGCTGGTGATGTTGTTCATGTTACAAGCGAGCTGAAAGTCGGCTCAGCCACCGCTTGAAGTCGCGTGATGATGACGCAACAGCTCAGCCCAGGCAGTCGCATTCTCCCGCCAGCTCTATACCTTCATGTTACCTCACACCACTTCACTTCATTTCGCCCACATCACCTTGTCACATCAACGGGACACAAGACTCTCATAGCAAGCAAGCATCACCCAACCGAGAACACAATCATCATGCTCAACTTCCTCCTCCAACTCTGCCTCGTGGCCCTGTGCCACGCCGCGCCGATCGCCGACGAATCGCTCAGCACCATGAGCTCCAACGCCACCCAGTACGGCACTGGCGGCGGCATCATTGGTTTCATCATCCTGGTGTTGGACATCCTCACGTGGAGTACGTCTCGCTCTTGCTCTCATAATTTCAGTTATACACAGCATGCTAACCGAAGCTCACAGTCGAGGTCCTCAAGTCGAGCCGCCCTGTCAGCCACAAGCTTCTGTGGTCCATTCTCGTCTTCATCTTCCCCATTGGTGGTCTTATCATTTACTACCTCCTTTCCGATCGTCAAAAGTGGAACAACGGAAATGGCTACGAGGTCATCGCGGAGGAGGCAAGGTAGAGCTGACAGGAGCATGCTGGAGAAAGAAACAGTGGAGTGCTCGACGAAGAGGTGTGAAGTCCTGTCAAGATCAGAGTTATCATGTTCGGGAGGCGATAAGCACGAGATATGATTTATGATACGGTCGATTTGCTTTAGGGTGCGTTTTGGATATAGCAATGCCATGGTTGTTTTTTCAATTCATCTGACGCTGTACCCATCGCAAGATCATGGTTCGATGATTCTTCTCTCATTTTGTTTGTGCAGACTCACTCGGATATATGACTCACATCTACAGTGCCTCCTTTGAACATGTGCTTCAATAATGGAAGACGAATGCTGGAGAAAACGAGGGTTGCAAACCGAGACAGTAGGATATATTGCAGTTGCTATGAAGACATTCAAACATTACTAAAACAAAAGAAATATGCAAGATTGGTGGGAGCTTGCACCTCGACTACGCGCCGATGCCGTTCAGGCCAGTTGCACGCGATGTTATATACAATCGAGCCTCTCACTCCTTCACCAAATCCCTCAACTGGCTCAAAGCCTGCCTGATCTCAGGGCTAGAAGCCGGCCCACCGAGCAAAATCTCCAACTCATCTTTCATGCCACGGTCCTGCATGATTTCGAGGACGGACCGGCCCTCCTCGTCTCGAGCACTGAGATCCGGATTACCTGACTCGGCGAGCAGCTTGAACACCTCCGTCTCGCCGTTCTCAAGAGCCTGCAGCACCGCGTTCCAACCGCGGTACATCAAGTTCATGTCTGCGCCGCGCTCGATCAAGTGCTGGATGTATGAAAGGTCGTCGGCGCGGTGGCGGCGGATGGCTTTGATGATGGGGAGGTGCTCGCCAGGGGAGTTGGGATCCGCACCTGCCTCATCGAGGAGGTAGCGGAAGATGGATTTGCGGTCCTCGCGGATGGAAGTGGTCAAAGGGCTGAAAACGCCGGCGTTCTTGTCCTCGACGTCGATGCCCTTGGCGATCAGCATCTTGACGCTGTCGATCTGGTTCGCCATGACTGCACGTTCCAGCGCCCCTTTGTTGATCTTCTTGGTTTCGATGTGAGGTAGAAGTCTGGCTAAGATCTCGGGGTTTCCAACAGCCAGTGTGATGGGCCACTCTTGGCCGCGGACTGCTGGGTCCGCTCCTTGGCTCAGAAGGAGATCCAGCACGTCCATGTTGTCGTTCTTGATGGCCGTCGTGAGTGCAGTGTGGCCAGCAGCATTGCGCTCGTTGACATTAACTCCATGTTCGAGAAGGATCGCCAGACAGTCAATTTCGTTGTGTTCGATACATTTCTCAATAATCCCCTTCGGATGGTGAGGGTTTGCGCCGGCTTTGAGAACTTTCACAAGAAGGTGAGGGCGGTGGTAGGTCACACATTTGTGTGTTGGGTAGTCCAGCGCGGCCAAATTTGGGTCCGCGCCTGCTGCAAGAAGCTTGTCGACGAGATCTTCGCGGTCGTCGCGGATTGCTGAGCAGAGGGGTGTGTAGATTCCATCTTTCTTCGCATTGGGGTCAGCATTGTGCCTGAGCAGCGCGTTTACCGCTTCAACACTATTGACCGAGGTGGCCAGTTCTAGGATGCCGGGAGCGAGTCTCAGGTCGACGCCTTTTGACAACAGGACTTCAAGAATCTCCGGCTTGTGAACGGAAGGCCAGAGCATGTGCTTAGGTCCTGGTAGATTGGGGTCGGCTTTGCGCTCGAGTAGCAGCTGGACGAGGTCCAGACGATTCGCATTGATCGCTTTGAACAAGGCTGTCTCGCCGTGCTGGTTCTTGCCATTCGGATCGGTACCAAATTTGAGCATCATCTCAACTATGCTGGTGTCTGTGGATGACTCCATAGCGTGAATGAATGGAGTGTTCCCGTTCGCCATCAAGAGGTCTGGCCTTGCACCATGTTCGAGGTACAGCTGCGCGAAATGAGACTTTCCCTCGTGGAGAGACGCCGCGAAAGGAGTATTCTTGTGTTGGCCGGCGCTCAGGTTGGGATCTGCACCATACTTCAAGAGCATCTGCGCTCCTTCGAGGAACAATACTTCGGTCGCGGTGTAAAGCGGTGTAAGGTTGTGCTGGTCCTTCGCGTTCGGGTTGGCTCCAAACAACAACAAAAGTCGTGCGGCGTCCAGGTCGTAGGTGGAGATTGCAAGACGTAGTAAGCTCTCGTCATGCTCGCCGTCTACCGGAACGCCCACGTCGAGAAGTCTTTCCATCGTTGCATGATCCCTTGCTCTTACCGCATCGACCAACGCGGCTTTCTGGACGGGCGAAGGTAAACTCTTAGATCGGGGCGACCAACGTGGCGCTGCTCTTGAATCCACAGTCGGTCTCGCAGTGTGGTTTGATGCGACGCTATTGACATCCCGTCGGCTTGAAGAATCATCCCAATATCTCAATGACTGATTCGACATTGTAGACAGTGACACGCGGTCATCGCTTTGCCGTGGGATGGGCGTTCCGTTGGTGTTCCGTTGCGACGCCTTCAGCTCAAGTGTATCATGATTAGGGAATAGCGATAATGAGTGCTCCTGCATGGGCGACAACAGACTGTCCGTGGCCGTGTGTTGAGAATCTGTCTGGCTTGGACTTGACGAATGCGTGTCCCGGCGATTTGAACCTGTCTGTGTAGGGAGCTTTGGAGGCGACAAGTTTGCCAGCCGGCTCTCGAAGACTGCAATAAGAGCGGTGTATCCAATTCCGTTCGAGTTGTCCAAGTCCTCATTTCTTATGTCTGCGGGCATCGTAGCTAACGCAATTCTCAAACTCTCCTTGTCTTGAGTCAAGGCCTTCCGGAGCTTGTCAATCCCCGAAGCAGTGCCCATGTTGCGAAAGCCATTTCCCAACCTGCTGATGCCGTGCTTGTCTTCGCTTTTCAGCTTCCTCTTGATCAATTGGCTCACAACAGTGAAGGAAGAGGAGACCCGCCGCAAACGCTCGAGAAGATCTGCGACATTGTCGGTTGATGGTCGTGCGGTGGCCTTTCCTGCCGCGAGCTCAGAGACTCCATTCTGGACTCTGAAGAGAATCCGGCTGGTGTCTAGGAAGTCAATGGCAAGGTTCTCGAATGCCGCGTCCTGAGTCTTCACGGCACTGAGGTAGTCCAACAAGTGGATGGCAACGGAATTGCCGAGGGAAATGGTGCTCGTACAAAGCTTGAGATGCGGACCAAATTTGATGTCGATACCCATGGCAACGGACGTTCTGAGGGAAAGGAAAATCGTGGTACACAAAGCGAGGCGCACAAATGCGCCAGTCCGGCAGGACAATTAAATACGCGTGTCACTTTCGGTGACCAACACCGTAGGAATCGAGACCGCGCCACTACATTTCCCGCGAGCAGCCCGAGGACCAAGGATCCCTCGTTTCACGAGTGTGCATTGCCGAGATTGGGAGATCCTCTTCTTCACGCGGGAGTCTTGCGAGTTCTGGGCAGTGGATGGGTGAGTGAGAAGGAAGCAAGATCAAGGGACATGCATGATTCCTAATGGGCGGGACCTGGCGGGCCGTCTTGGTGGTGTCGATAGTGAAGAATCATGTGCCTGAAGAGAGCGCCACTCCGCTCGAATCCGGGTACGTGGAGTGGAGCCCTAAAATGGTGCCTGAATCGTGCCGCGTGTGAAGTCTCGGACCAGGCCGTGCAGGGCGATCTCAATGGTCAACAAACAAATGTTTTCCCAAGGAGCCGGGTTCCCCACAGTGAAGATTGCCCCTTCGCCTGAAGATCGATGTCTGTGACTTGCCAGAGCTGCACAAAGGATTGGAGGATCGGCTGCTGGTGGCTTGTTGTATCTTTCGCGTGACTTTTGTTCCAGTGCCGCACCTCGCTTACTGCCTTTCGACCTGTCGACTTCTCCCCGTGGGACGTCGGTCTGTTAGGGCAACGGTCCAGGCCCGCAACTACTGACGAAGTTACCCATGTTTCGATAATTAATGTCAACAGTAGAATCTCGCGCTGCGGACCGAAAAGCTTCATTGTGATCTCGACTCTGGTAGCATGGAAAGTCTAAGCAACACGAAGAAGATGGAATTTTCTGTAGCTCTCAAAGTCTATACTACTTGCTGCATTCGCGATCATTGTACCCCAGGGAAGATATGTACACCTAGTAGTCGTCGAAACCGATCCAGCACCGGATACCGAGGTAATTCTTGGTGTGACCTGCACTCCCCGCCCAATGGGTGCCAGTCATCACAACAGCGTTCTTGTTCTGGATAGCATCGGACATACATGCGTAATTGTATCTCCAGCAGTCTTGTGTGTTGGCGTAGCCTCTCTGTGTGATTGGATTATGGTTAGACGTTGCCGAAAAGGAGCAATATGGGGAACCTTATGCGGGATGGTACTTACCGAGCCGTTCATGTCAATGTTGTATGATCCGCCACAGTTGATATCGGTCCAACCCCTGTACCACGCCTCATGCACGCACATCTCTTTCATCATCTTGTCATCGACTAGTTCCGGCAAGTCTTTGCCATCTTTGCCCTTGTTGTTTTTGTCCTCGCGGGTCTTCCAGACATTGCACTCCCAGTTTGGCGACTTCGTTGCCACTCTCTCATGAATTGGCTGCAAAGTGAACTCCAATCCCGACGGGCTTTCAGTGCGACGTCCACCCCACTTGAGATTGAACTGGTTCAGCCTGTCGTCATGATCACAACCGTCGAGAATCTTGTCGCGGAGGTTGAAGATGCAAGTGTCTCTGCTTGGAGGGTCGATCCCTTTGTAGCTGACAGAGATTTTGAGTGAGTCCCGACCGTCGTCGCCATCTGTGTACTCTCTTGTAGCCGCATCATCCTTGAAGTCCAGGCTGCAGAACTCTTCAATCCGCCTCGCCGCCACATCACGACCGACCCATCTCCACTTGGATGTATCTTTGCGAACGGAGTCGTCTGATTTGAAGCAGGTCTGCTCCATGGTCTGTTCCTCCTCTTCCTCTGTACCGCCAATCATCAGCTCATCCAAAGCACTGAGACGACTGTCGATCTCTGCGATAGGGTATGCGTTGTCTTCCTCGTCGTCATCCACGAAGCAAGGACATCTGCACTCATCAGCATTTGCGTCAATTTGAAAAGAAGCAGAGAACTTACCCTTGGTATAAGCCCTCGACGCCCTTGCATTCACCATTGCCGCTGGTTTTGCCGAGTTTATCACCTCCGCAAAGGCTACAGAACGGTTGCTGGATGCTGTACTCATCCCAGCATTCACCTTCTTCTTCGTCTTCATCTTCGGATTGAGAAGGCTGCTCGTCAAGGAACTTTTTGGGAATCACCATGGTACCGTCCTCAGCGATCGAAATTCTTCCGACATGGTCTGCAAATGTCATCCAGGTGGCGAACTCTGTCAGGCTTCCACGAGCTTCGGCGTCAAGGCCTTTGAACATGACCAACTTCTCCGAGTATTCTTCGACTTCCCCGAATGTCTCAATGAGCAGCTGGTTCTTCGGCTTGGGAAAGAAGCCGGGGCTGACGTACTGCATGGCAGCCAGATTGCCTAAAACACACGATTGTCAGACGTCAAGCCACTATTCTCAAGGGGTGTTAGAATCATACCATCGACCTGAGCATCCCTCAAGATACCTTCAACCAGCTGAGCAAGGCAGCGTGGCACCCATCGTTTCTGCAGAGAACGCTTTTCTTCACGAGCACAGATGGCTTTACTCCACTGAGCTTCGATCTCGGCCTTCATACCAGGCATGCTAATCTTGATGTCGCCGTTGTCTTCCTTGCTGATGCTAGGAACGTTGTCCGGCTTTGGCTGATCTGTGTCCAACGCAACAGTGGTACTGTCGCCACCTTCTGGCGCAAATTCAAACGTGCCATCGCTGGAACCCCAATCAGAGACTTCGTCCGCTTGATCATGTGAGATGCTGATGGTCACGACATGGTATCTGGATGGGTCATCGAGGTTCTTGAAGCCCGAGCCCCAGGTCTGATCGGTGGATTGCTACGTTAGCATTATCCGAGTGATTTTACCTGCTTGACTTAACTTACCCAGAGGATCTCCAGGATTCTAGTCACGTAGGGCCTGCTTAGTTCGAGATAGCTTGCAACCATGCGCTTCTGCAATCCTTCGCTGCTACCGCCACCCATCGCTTCGGCCGTCTTTTGCCTGCAGTCGCTGGATTTGTAATCCGTACAGTCTAATTCCAAGAGCTTCTTGGAGACATCAGGTCCGAAGGTAACCTGGAGGCCATCCTCCGTGTTGATAAAAATGTCGCTTCCGGTGACATCTGAAGTGGCAGAGCCTTGAATGTAAGAATCCGGATCTTTGGCGGTGAAGACCGGCGTCTGAGCGGCTACCAAGGACAATAGTCCGGCGTGAAGCAATAAGACTCCGGCATTGGCCTTCATCTTGGAAAAAAAAAATTGATGGAAGGAGTGTTTGCAATGATGATGAAAGGGATATGTCAAGGAATGTTGGTGATGTTGGGCAGAGCGAATGTTGCGGCGGCTTGATCGCATTTATGTAGCTCCATAAGTATGCGACGATTCGCATTGTGGTGGAAGGGCATTTTGCAAAATTGCTCCTAGCAGGCCCGTAATCCTTCGCGATGTTACAAGCGTTCTGCGGATGTATTGGGTCGCAGCAAGGAGACTTGTCCCACGAAACGAGATTGTCTTGGTCATAGCTGTTTGTCCAAGACGTACGATTGCAATACAGCAGATGGACCTTCTCACCAAAAATCGAGCCCTGAAGGATGCGTTTGACAGGCCTGCATACGAACGCTATGGTAAAAGCAACAATGCATATATTCTTGTAGTTTTCAGCTCGGCATTTACCACCTGGAGGATTCGCTGCGCCAGCGCGCGTTCGTCAAAGGTATTCAGCCATTGACGGCTCTGTGAATCAAGCGCTAATCTTGATTTGAAACGAATGCTATGGGACTTGAGATACCATGACTCGTAACCGAAGTGTTGATTTCATTTAAAAGCCTGCCATTGGACATGGGTCTCGTGAGGCTGAAGGGTGTTGGTTTAAATCTCCGCGAGCCACGTGCCGAGCCTCGCTGTTGCATTCATTCATTTCTTCCTTCGTTCCTTCGCGCTCCAAATTCCAACGATTATATGCGCTATCATCTATCATTAGCCAGAAGCTGCATTGACATACAATTCCATTGGCCCTTGGGTAGTTAGGCCATAAGGGTCGACAGGCAATTTGGTAGCAGCTTCCCAACTGAGTTCCACTCTTGTCTTCGCTATAGCCATGCGCTCACTCTGAAAAAAGCAACATTGACAGGGGCTCAACTACATGCCCTATGTACACCTAGTCGAAAAGAAAGAGCCCAGAATCGTAACACGAGGTGTTTTGAACGATGGATTGCAAACCTTGCCAGGCCGCAATTTGGACTCAAGACCAACTTGGACCTAATTGAAGCTGACTATCGCAAAGGAGATGTCTGGCCTTGGAGCGGTGAATATCGAAGGTGCAGACCGTGCTATATATCACGGCATTTGCCCAGATGTTCGAAGCCAGTTATGAAAGACAGCCACACTCATTCCATTTCGTACTCCCCAACTGCCTTCTATCATTACTCTGAATCCTTTTCTCTTTCATTGCACCATGCGATCGCAAAAGGTATCCACTTTTGCCACATGGCTCACCCTCGTCGCTGTACCTGTCGCAGCGGGACCTACATGGTGGGTTGACAAAAGCTGCGCAGCCTACTGGCCTGATGCTGAGGTACAAGGTGACGGCATGTCATCTGCCACCTTTGATAAACTCATGGCAGAGGTGGTTTCCTCAGTCAAGATGGGCTACAAACGCATGTCGCAACCGAAAAGCAAGGAATCTGCTGCGAATGAGATCTACGAAGCTCTGTTCAAGCACACGGCAGGCCAACCTCTTTCGGCGCCGGAAGATCCAAATTGGAACGAAGATGCGGAGTTCTACGATGATTTCATCAGTAAGCAACCTTAAATGGCGTCTTTGTGATCTTAGCATTGCTAACAACCGCACAGACAAAGTCTGGGGCGAAGATTCGACATCAATGCAGCAGTGGCAGAAAGGAGACGTTCGTAATGGGCGTCCAAGTTCCGATCTGCGCATATACTGCGACAATGACGAGCGTTTTAAAGAGATGGATCCGAAGGATGAGCCTAAAGGCCTGCCTACGAGCAAGGACCGCTCCGATGATGAAAAGTACTACGTTGACAGCATCAACAAGATCAAAATCAAAGGCCTTCCGTCTTGCCACGGAAACACCTTGCGAACAGACAACAGAGCAGCCCTAGCTTCGACCTCCGGTGGTAAAAGCGGAGTCCTGTATAAAGAAGCTCCATTTGATTCTTTCAGCCGAGTTTCGGTGACAGTGAGTTGCAGCACACCCACACACGCGATGCAGGAACCTCTTCGCTCGTACGCCTGGAACTGACTAACGACACTAGATCTGCGATTACTTACTGAAGAAGAAGAACCGCCACGACCTCATGGGCAGTTTACCCGAAGGATATGGTCTTCTATCTCGAAAGGCTGAGCCGCATATCGACCAGCTTCGGGTGTTCACTAGCATGACGATGCTTCACGAGATGCATCACCACTCGTTCTACAAGAGTGGGTTGATACCATCAGTGCCTGATCTGAGAGCAATTAATTGACGCACTATTCTTTTCAGAGTCCGATCATGCATACGATTGGAAGCCATCCGTCGCCCTTGTGAAGGAGAAAGCGGTCAACAACGCCGACAGTATGTCTTCTTGCAATTTCGCCTCGGGTTACTGGAAGTTTTGCTAACAGAACAACAACAGGCTATGCCATGTTCGGCGTTGCTATGCGAGGTCTTGATCAAGGATTCAAGGTGGATGTGAAGACTGGCGATTGGAAGAAGAGCATTGGAAGCATCCCAAAGACGGGAATCACGAAACGCGGAAACGCCGGCAAGGCGAAAGTGGCGCCTCGTCTCGCGTGCAGAGACAGCGGTATCGCTGGCACCGATGATAATATGTGCCGGGAGTTTACTGCTTAGTTGACGTAAATCCATCGAGCAAGTAGGAACAGTTGTCTTGGGGAATGCGAATATGGAGATGTGCGTATCTAGTATCAAGGTGTTCAGCAATGGAACCATGTCCTCGAAATCCATAGAATAGGATTAGCCAAGCGTGGAATGTACATGGTCAAAAAACCGGGGTAAGAGATAATCAGAAATAGTACAGTTCTCATACGATCAAATGCTCGAAGCAAATGGTATCAAGACACGAGAATTAACCCATTTCTAGATGCTGGATAACCGCTAGTCACACAGAATACAAAGTGAAAATGAAATAACCCGCTCGCCAAACGCCACGAAATGCGCTGTCTCCATCAGCCTCCCACTACCATCCTCTCCTCTTACCCCTCTCATCAGCACCCTTCTCCTTCATCCTGGCCTTCTTAGCGTCGAACTTCTTCTTCTTGTCCTTGGCCCATTTCTCCGGCTCGCTGACAGCCTCGATGCGCCTCTTCCTCCTACGCTCATCACGCTTCTCCATCGCAGCCTTCTTCGCCTTGCTCATCTCAGAAACGAAAGCCTCGGAGCCCACCTTCTTCTGCAGGACGTCGAGAGTTTCGCGCGCAAGGTTGGACAGCGCGACGTACGCTTCGCCGGGCGGCTGTACAATTGAGGGGTCTGTCAGGCTGTACATCGGGCGGATGAGTGTGGCGATGTTGGGAAGTGGTGCGGAGATGTGGTTGAGCAGGGCGGTCTGGCACTGCAGCGCTGCCGTGCGAGTGAAGACTGGTGTGTTTTCACGGCGCACGACGGCAGAGAGGCGGGAGAGTAGGTAGCCGATGGCTGTGGTATCTTGACCGCTTTCCTTGTCTTCCTCTTCGACATCGTCTTCTTCGGCGTCCTCGTCTTCTGAGCGTCCTTTCCATTGCATACCATTTGCAGAGAAGGCGCGACCAAGGAAGACCAGATTGCGTACGGTGTGAGTGACGGCTTCGCTGCCTTCCGTCTTGCTGTAACGCAACACGCGCAAGTTGACAGCACAGGCGGACCTGAGCTCTTCAGTGCCAAGTTCCAGTCCACCAGAGGCACGAAGAGGCAGAGTTGCCAGGCCACGTTCCGTCTTCGAGGTGGTGCTGGCAGCGTCGTTGAAGAGCATTCCCTGCAGCTTGGCAGCGATCTCTTGAGCATCCACCACAGGCACGGTGGATCGCTTCTGCACGCTTGACCACAGACCCGAACGTTTCTTGGAGAAGGCACGTTCTGGGTAAACCTCACAAATGGCAGTAAAGAGGTCAAGAGCGGAGATGAGGAATTGACGCTCTCCCACGGACTCGACGTCGATCTCAGTCGCAAGAATCGTGTCCAGTTCATCAAGAAGCCCATTAACGATCTTGTCGGTAGGCTTGCTGGATCGCACAAACAGGGCCCAGCACTGCAGTGCTGCCTTTCTGATTGCAATCTTCTTGTCGGGGCTAGACCACTTCTTCACAGTATCCTTCAGCGTCTTCTCACGCTCGTCATCAGCAGTCTCGAACACCTTGCCGATGAGCACACCAGCCATATCTCTGCAAGACTTGTCGGTATCGGAACCAAGTCTGGGAATGAGACCGACGAAGAAAGTCAACAGCAAAGGTTGAATGGTCTCCTCGCCTACTTTGCCGAGCAGGGTATGCAGAACTTCCATCACACTGTGGCGACCAGCGACATGCTCATAATCCAAGTTCTTGACCAAGAAGCTCGTCGTCTTGGTCCAGCGATCTTTGCCTTGCGGGTAATCCAGCACAAACTGGACGTACGCGCTGCGAGCGCTTTGGCGAACAGATGCGTCAGGGTTGGTGATCATCATTCTCGCGACTTCGTCCATCACTTCATAGACTTCGGTGATGACGATCTTGCGTCCGACCACAGCGCGAAGGAAGCGGAAAAGGATGCCCTGCTTGTCTGGCTCGTCGAGATCCTGCTTGAGCGTCTTGAGCAAGACTGCAATGTCGTTCTCCTTGACCTTGACAGATCGCTTTTCGCGTAGGATCGCAGTCACAAGATCAAGACCAGCTTTAGCGGAATCGGTCGTGCTGTTGGGCGACCCTTTGATCATAGCGACTGCTTCCTTGAGGTAAACGGGAGCGTTTGCCTCAATCGCAGGCAAAGGCACACGAATAATAGTCGTCACGAGCTTAGCAGCAGCAACCTTGACTTCTTCTTGTCCTCCAACGATAGCATCGCCGACGATCGGAAGGTATCCAGACATGTTGGCGGGAGTTTGCAGATCCTCATGGCGGCGAACGACCTTTCGGACGAGGTTCAGAGCGAAACTTGAGAGCTTGAAGAGATACGAAGTCGTTGCGCCCTTGCGGTTGGCCTTGTGCTCCGACGCGATGAGGTACCTGCTGACCCTGTAATCTTCCTCTGCGGCTTGAGCTGCCGGCGCTGCTTCCTGGGCGTACACTTGTCGGACCATTTCATGACAGAAGATCAGCATGTCTCTCGAATCGGAAGACGGATTCTGGTCGACACCCTTCCTTACTCGCACAAGCAAGTCGTCGATCTTCTTGACCATCTTCGAATCCAGTCTCTCAGAAAGCATGGATCGAATGGGCAACATGAGCTGGCCGAGGTGCGGAATGGAAGCAGAGCGCGCAAGGATCTCTGTCGTGTCGTAACTCTTGCTGCTCTTGATTTCCTTCATGCTTGTCGTGTACTCTTCTGCCTCCTTCTCCTGGCCAGTGACTCCAAAAATGTCATCCATGACAACTGCCATCATATCAGGCAGACAGTAGTCAAGATCGCCTGGTTTAAATTGGTCGGCGTTTGTGACAAGCAGGTAATGAACCGTGAAAGACAAGACGTGCAGTTGGTAGCCACGCTGAAGCGCACTGCGAAGCTCCTTGAGCATGAAGTTCAGATAAGTCGGGCCAACTAGTCGCAGGATGGTCGAGAAGGTGCGGCGTGTCTGTTCTCGAGCTTCCAGGTCACGACTCTTGAGGATGTGCGAGATATCGGTGAGAGTGGGTGCAAGTCTGTTGACAAACTCATTCTCGGGAAGAAGGCGGAGGAGCTTGACGATCGACACGGCCACAGTAACACGTCGGTCGACGGTTGACTCGTCCTTGCGATGCAGGTATTCTGACAGGGGAGGCAGGAACTCGTCCATGATGACCCGCTGCCTGTTCACGCGAGAAGCTTCCTGTTCTTCGGTAGCCATCGAAGTCTCTTGAAGGTTGTTCATCCTCGCAGTCAGACCATCGACTAAGGCGCTAATCAGTCGGAGCACCACCTTCTCTTGGTCAGGGTTCTTTTTCAGCTGACCGAAATAGCGCTTCATAACCGATCGATAGTCTGACCATTTCAAATTCTTCGCAAGAGAGCCAATTGCAATGACAGTTTGATCTGACAACGTGCGAGCTGCATCGCCCTCAGCTTGGTCGAAAATGAATTGCTCCAACAGAGGGAGGAAGATACGGCTGACGTTCTGCGACTTCAACTTCGGCTCCTCGATCAGGCGGCGCAATGCTCGCAGACGGCGATGTTGCTGGATGTTGAGGATGTTGGTGAAGAAAGATGCTTCTTCATCGCCATTGACACACAGGCCTGCCATGTCCGTGACTTCGCTCCACTCAGTGCAATTCTTTACGAGGCGACCAAGTAAGCGGAGATACTCAGCACGCACCAGCTCAGATGGCTCCTTCATTCCACGCTGAATGGCCGGGAACAGGTCGCTCTTGATCAAGTCAAAGTTTCCGCTTTTGCCGGATGCGATGATAAGGAGCTCGAGCGCACGAGCAGCGCTAGAGCGGTTCACTGTGTCGTCTTCGTCGCGGATGAAAAGCATGCAGTTGTGCATCAGAGGTAGCCATTGCTCATTGGTAAACTTTTCCGCGTTCTCGTAGATCCGAGTAAAACCAGCCTCTTTGCGATCATGATCGGGTTCATTCAGCCTGGACGGGTCGAGAGCATTGATCTCCTCGCAAATATCGGCGCTTTCTGAAAGAGCTTCATCTCCCTTGCAAAGCTTGACGAGGGCAGTAGAGAAAAGCGTGCGACTTTCCAGATCACGCAAACGAGAGAACAACCCAGAGATCGATTCGTAGACGGTTTTGGGAGGTGCTGTCTGTCCCATGGTGTCTAGCAAAGGAATCATCGTACGGACCAATCCAGCCTTGACGGAGGGATGCACGAAGTTGCCAGGTTGGCGCAAGAGGTTGGCACAAACCTGGATGATTTCCTCTGCCTGAGTTGGGTCGGTGATACGGCCAGCAAGCTTAGTGGTGCTCTTGACGCAAACAGACAACAGGTCGCTAGCGGGTTGCTGTACGCTCAAAATGCTAGAGATGCTTGCAACAAACGCCGAGACATAGGGTTGGAAGGCAGCCGTGATCGCAGTGTTGAGAACCAGGTTGTCAAGAATGTCTCGTAGAATGAAGATCTTCACATCTTTCTGTGCACCAGCATGTCCCAATAATTCCGCGATCACAGAGAGGATACGTTTGTCTTCGAAAAGATGTTCGGAGTAAGTGGCAGACTTGCTCCATGCCGCAAAGATCCGGAGCATTGACGAAACGCCTTGCAAGTTTTCCGGCACAAAGTTGATGAGTCGCGGCGAGATCAGATCGGTCACCGTAATGGTGCCTTGTGCGGACAGGTCGAGATCTTCGGTATCGGCAAAGATCTTGACAAGACACTGCAAACCAGTCTGGCGGATGGTCCTAAGCAAGGAAGCATTTTCAAGTTCGCCCTTCTCCGCAGTATCTAGCTTTTGAGTTGCGTGGACCGTACAAAGGAGCGCCGTATCCGCCAACTTCACCGCATACGGCTCCAATCCAGAACCCAGAGTTTCGAGCATGTCGTTGATCATATTGATCATACCGACCTGCTGGCGAAGTGGCATTGTGAGATTCGCGGAAGAGACCGCTCCATCCTCGTTCTGGGTCTTCGCAACAGCGATGTCAATGAAAGCTGCCAAAACCTCAGTCTCAAATCGTGAGAGGGCAACGAAGATGGCCTTGCGACGGGCGTTTTGGTTGTCCTTTGCACCGCCGACCGCTCTTCCGTACAGCAGTCTGAGCAGCACAGGCATGACAGCAGCGTGATCCGCCGGTTTCAGCGCTTCGTCACCTTCGCCTTGCAGAAAGACTGAAAGCTCTTCGCGGAATCTCGCATCGTCCAGGAAGTTCGTTAGACGCTCTTGATAACGTCTCAGGGCGGGCTCTTTCCAAGCCAAGATAGCTTGAAGTGCCGATCTTTGGATCTCGACATCACCATTTGCGCACAAGTTCAGCAGTGCTTCGTGGACCTCTGAAGCTTTGTACAAAACTCTAGGGTTGTTGAATTTGGCCACGACCGCAAGCATTGCTTTCTGGTCTTTCCGTGCCCATCGCTCGCTGTCTGATGATTGTTGTTCCTCTTCGCCGGCTCCAGCCCATTGAAGAAGAATAGGAATGAGCAAGCGAGATCTCTTCTCTGCAAGATGGGGGCTTCGATCCAAGACCTTCAAAGCCTGTGTCCTCGTGGTTTCGGTGTTGGGCGTAAGGCTGGTGTGTTCCATTTGGAACGACGCCTCGGGTTGAGGATAGCCACCATACGGCTCTTCGAACACCTGCTTAGCCATCGCATCAATTTTGGCAAGATTGGAACACTCAAAATCAGATGCAATATGGGCTGCCTCCGATTCAAGGCTTATGGGTTGAGATTGGACGCTCTTCTCGTTGTGATCTTTGAGTCCCTCCAACCAAGATTGAGTGATCGCAACGATCGTCTCTTCGCCCACAGGATCCTGACACATGACTGACAGGCCTTCAATCGCATCTGACCATGCTTGAGATAGTCTCACGTGAAGTAGACCAAAGCAAAAATTAGGCATCGCTTTCTTCATGATGTTGTCAGAACCAATGTTCTTGTACGCTGCGGCCAGCCGACGAATGTTCATGGATACACTCCTGCTGGTCTCGATGTTCAGAGGCGTTGATTCGATCAGGATGGCAATGCTGAGTGTTTCCGGAATTTCCTGGCATTTCCGTTTGTAGACTGCTTCCAGAATGTCCAGGCAATCTGATCGAAGCTGGTGAGATGGCAAGGCCAGAGATCGAATAACAGTGTCCACAAGAGGATCGATGTGCGTTTCCGAGAAATCAAGGTCTTCTTTACTCTTGACCAGTTTCAACATGCTTGACCAAAACGGAACGAGACCAAAAGCGTGAGCGCTAGAAGCGCAAAGCGAGGGCCAAAGTTGAGCCAAAGGAGAAGAGCCATTGACCGCAGCTGATAAGGCATTGCCCAAGCTGAAATCAATCAAAGACGAGTTTTCTGTTTCCTTGGATCCCTTGAGGCCGAGTTCCAGTATGCGGCCGAGACATTGTTGCAGGCGCTCCTGAGTGCGGGCCTCCAACTTGAAAAGTCTGATCGTTTGCAGGACCAGGTTCGCGGAGGCAATATGTGTAGTGTCAATTGCCGTTTTCGATGACTGCAGAGACTCCAGTTGATCCAGCATGTACTTCTGCATGTCTTTGGGGCATTGCATCTGGGACTCGGAGCCGGATGTAACCAAACGAGGTAGTTGTTGTAGTAGTGCTGTCGGATCGTGTTTCCAGTGAGTGAGTATGAATTTTTGCAGATGCGGGAGGAGGAACTGCTGGTATTTCTCGTCTCCAAGTCTCGAAAACAAGTCGCAAAAGGGGAGGAAATGCGGTATCCATTCAGGCTGTCGCGTGAGATCCAGAAGGCCCAGCGCGGGCAAGATGGCTTCCACTGTCGCAGACTGCATGACGACTGCTAATGCGATTAGGACGTGTGATTTCGTTTGAGCAGTGAATAGAGGTTCCTTCGTTCCTGCCTTAACCAGCACTGACAAGATCTTGACAAGCCCTGCCCACTCCTGAATACGTGCAGCCTTCCTCACGGAAACGATGGTGAAGATCGTTTGGCTTGCAAAGGAAGCAACAGGGTCGCTCACTTCACTGTCGGTGACTTCCAGCTCGTCTACGATAGCTTTCGCAGCAGGCTGAAACGTCTCTGGTGTGGTGTAGTGAATAATACTGGTGAGTGTGCCGCTGACAATGTCCATGCTCGTGCGACTGGGAGACTTCCGCACGTTTCTCAACAAGCTTTTGATCACTGCAACGCCGCTGGTGTGAATGCCATGTTGAATGCCCTTGACAGCCTCGGTCAGCAAGGTCATCACACCTTGCCTGTATAGATCTGCAGATCGAACAGACTCCGATGCATTGCAGTCCTCCAGCATATGGCTCAAGATTCGATCCAAAGGCTCCTGATCTCTGTCGTATACGGTAGCTGCTTTCCTGACCAAAAAGCTCATAGACTCCGCAGCAAAGCGCACGATGAAAGGCTTTTGCGCTTCTTTACCCATGTAGACAGCCATGAGGTCGTACACAGGGCGCAGATCCGGAGTTAGAAGACGCGACAGATATTTGAAAAGCCAAGCCAGACAAGTGAAGCTCCATTCGACGACCGCAGGGTCGGGGTGCTTCGCCGCGACGCTGGCTACAGTGCTCACTGCTTGCGCGAAGTGCTTCTCAAATCGGGTATCCAGATCATGTGCAAAGCGCGACAGCAGATTGAGGAGAGCCTCCATCGCGAGACCATCCGCCTTTGCGATATATTCCACCAGAAGTCCCATGATCTTTTGTTCATTGTATAGTACCGTGGGCAGGTTGTCGCACAACGGCGCGGCTTCCTTCGCAAACGAGGTAAAAGTCTCTGAGAGGTTGAGATCCCGCCATTCTGCTAGGGATCTTCCAAAATATGTGTCGGTGTTGTTCTCGAGGGCGTCGGAGTCGATTTGATTCCTCTTTCGTCTGATGGGATCGATTCGCAGGTTGGCGATGCGCTGGGAAAACGACTCGTATCGGTGGTTTCGTGTGGTAGTGGTGGTTCGTTTGGTGTCCTTTTTCGGCTTTACCACCGCGGTGGGTTTTGCCACCTTTCCCTTTGATATGGCCATCTTCACATCCTCCGGTCACCAAGAATGTCAACCAGAGAGAGGTGCGATTTGAAGATAGGTACCTTAGCCAAAGAAAAAGTTCCTAACGGGTCTGCTTTGCGTGAGAGTGTGTCCGTGCTTCATCTGGGGATGGAGCGGCCCGACGCCACCTTGCAGCCGAGCCGCCGCCGCCAAAAGCAGAAGTTCCGAGTTCGAGTTCACTTCCATCCTGTGAATGAGACATATACATGTATATGTACATGTGATATTGCACGGGGTGGGGCTTCAATCAGTCTGTTGGAGACTGCAAATTTGAGATCAATTTGTATCACGTGGCCGTTTGCACGCTGTATCCTTATCAAGTGTTCAGCTTCGACACACCACAACAAAAACCAATTCTTCCAACACTCGGACACGGCTTTGCACTTGTATACTCTGGGCACACTCTGTTGAGACGATGTCACACAAAGTGGTCGTCACCGGCGACATCAATGGTAAATTGAGCGAATTCTTCTCGAAACTCTCAACCCTTCAATCGAGGCAACAATTCGCATTCGCACTCATTGCCGGCAATCTCTTCGCAGACCCCGACACCATCACTTCGGATGAAGCCGAGGACCTTGCCAAGCTCATCAAAGGGGAGATCGAAGTGCCAGTAACGACCTACTTTTCAATCGGAAGACGCACCTTGCCTCAGACGGTCATCGAGAAACTGCACAGCAGCGATGGCGAGCTTTGCACAAACTTGATCGCACTTGGGCGTAAGGGTCGCGTCAAGACCTCCGAAGGCTTCAATATCGTGGCTATTGGAGGTCAGCATCGTCAAGGCGATGAGACTCTGGAACCTTACTCCGCCGTGTACACCGACAAGGACGCAAGCAGTGCCAAGGGCTACAACGATGCCGACATCCTTGTGACGAGCGAGTGGCCTGCCGGCGTGCGCGATGGGTCAAAAGCCAAGTTTGAACCAAGTGAGCCTTCAAGCTTAGAAGTACTCTCAGAACTCTGCACCGCACTCAAACCCCGGTATCACTTCTCAACCTCCGAAACGTTCTGGGAACGCGAGCCTTTCTTCCACCAGAGCGATCCACCAAGACCTATCACACGCTTCCTCAGCCTTGCACCGTTTGGCAACACCACGAAATCAAAATGGATCTACGCCTTCAGCTTGGAACCCTCGGCAGAGCCACCTCAGCATCTCCCCGCAGAGACGACCGCATCACCCTTCCTCCTAACACGCAAGCGCAAAGCCCTCGACACCCAAGAATCCACCTACAACTCCCTCCGATTCTCCGACAGCCACCACGACCGACCCCGCGGCGGGCACAACAAGCGACGAAAAGGCGGCCCACCCGACCCTGCCGAATGCTACTTCTGCCTCTCCAACCCTCACTGCGAATCGCACATGATCAGCTCCATCGGCGAAGACGCCTACCTGACCACCGCCAAAGGCCCCCTCCCCCTCCCCACCACGTTCCCCGACCTCGGGCCCAAATTCCCAGGCCACATTCTGATCATCCCCGTCTCCCACACGCCCACGATAGCCGCCATCGAAGAGCCCGAAGTGCGCTCGCGCGTCGAAACCGAGATGCAAAAGTACCGCACGAGCCTACACGACATGCTCGCAACGGTGAGCAAAGATCCCAGCACAGACACCGCGCGCCTGGGCGCCGTGACGTGGGAAATCTCGCGCAGCAGCGGCGTGCACACGCACTGGCAATTCATGCCGGTGCCAGCCTCCATGATCACACGCGGCCTGGTCGAGGCAGGCTTCCAAGTGGAAGCGGAGAACGCGTCGTACCCGACAAAGTTCGCGACGAAAGCGGCAGAAATTGCATCCGCGGAGGAAGGGGACTATTTCAAAGTGATGATGTGGTCGGAGACGGTGCGCAAGGAAATGGTGCTGCCGCTGGACGCGACGTTCCGGTTCGACCTGCAGTTTGGGCGGCGCGTGATGGGCAAGTTGCTGGGGTTGGAGAAGCGCACGCATTGGAAGGATTGCGGGCAGAGTAGGGCGGAGGAGGAAGCGGATTGCGAGGCGTTCAAGCAGGTCTTTGAGCCGTTTGATTTTACGGCTCAGTAAGTTGATTGGATTAAATGGACAGGGCTGTGTGATTCCTTGCGGCGATCCAGCTTCATGAGGCGAGGGTGAGGAGGATCGGACTGATGTGCGACGTGTAGGAATAAGCGTATCATTAATTATCAAAAAGTGAATAAGCATCAGGAAACAACCCAGCCCGTATTGCCATCAAAGGCTAAATCATAACACATAAACCCCAGCATTATCAAGAACGGTTCCTTCCCTCGCTCCGCCACCGTGTATCTACAGTCTATGCCCGATCCGCTCGTAAGCCTGCCAAATTCCTACAGATAAAATCACTAGAAGCACCAATACTAGGTAATTCCGCTCGTGAGCTGCCACATTAACACACTCGTTCAGCGTTCCATTTACCTCATCTCAGCCCAGCGAAAACACCCTCATCAAGCCCCCTGGCAACCAAATCATCCGGCCTTACACTCTGCCTCTTATTCCAATCTCTCTCATGTTGCCCGTAAAGCGCTTGCACAGTGGGACTCATACCGCTCATAGTTTGCTGGGAGGCACGCTTGCTGACATCTTTTGAAGGCGACAGAGTCCTGGGTGGCATCGAGCCGGGTTGGCGCGTGGCCTGTGAGTGGAGAGACGTGCGGCTGTTGTTGGTCACTACTGACGGACGCTGTTGGTACACGACGCTGTGCTGCTTTTGTTGCTGCTGGTGGTTGGGCATGATTAGGGATGAGCGGGAGATGTTGGCGGATGGGGGAGGTTGGGCGAGGGACTGCCGCGAGTTGTTGGCACTAGGAGAGTAGGAGGAGTGTGGGGTAATCAAGTGCGAATTGCGATCGTGAGCGGTGTGGTAGGTTGCTGGTGTTGAAGTGCCAGAGTTGGAGCTGGTGGAGGGTTTATAGGTGGCAGGCGTATTGGCGCCTGTTGGCGTGCGGGCATGCGGTGAAGAGTTTCGTGAGAAGTTCAGAGACTGCCGTCGAGAAGAGTCTGCGCTGTTGTTCGTGACAATGCTGTCTAGATTGTTTCCATTGCGGCCCTGAGGGCTCTTGGAGCGTGCAGCCTCCGGGCTGACAGTTCGGATTGTGCTACTATACGGAGCGGGATAGACTGAGAACTTGGAAAATCGTTTATTGCGGATAGCGATATCTGCCTCCCTGCCGTGACGGACAGTGGGCGATGGTGCTGCAAGAGAACCGTCTTCATTGGTCGGACCGGTAATGACTTCGTGCTCGTCGTCTGCTTCCCAGCTGTGGGCACTGCCGCCACTCGGGGCACTGCGGTCACCACTGTTTGGAGCATTAGCCGGGTTGAGGTTGGTGGTTTGTAGTGTGATGCCGTTAGATACTGGTTCTGCTTTGCCATTCGGCGTTTGAGACTGTTGGGCAGTTGGACTGCTTATTGGAGGCGTTTTGGGTGCGGACTGTGGGCTTGATGGTGAGTCGCGAACGCGTGATCGACTGTAGGAAAGTCAGCTTACGGTTGGAGTGAGCAACACAGTCGTGTGTTGGGCTCACCTTTTCCTTCTCGCAACCGAGCTGAACAGTTTCTTGATACCCCTCGGCTGCTCTCCTTGAGGCGACTGGTTTGGCTGGCCCTGCGGTTCCGTCAATGGCTTGATAGGTACCGTATGGCTGGTGCTGCGGACTGCGCTGTAACTATCGACTTGTCGTGATTGACGTTCAGGCTCTTGGTATGCGACTGGGAGCACACGCTCCTCTTGCTGTGCCAATTCCGCCGTCGTGGGTGCCCATCGTTCCTCATCTCCACAGACAACAATGTACCAAGCCACCTTCTCTTCCGGTGCCAATTTGTCCCTCAACTCCATCAAAGAAGCCCACTGATCATTCGGCACGCCTTTTCCCCGAATGTCATCAATGTCCACACCGAGTTTGACCTCCTCCACCACATCGGCGACATATGCAAAAGGCTGGCTGCCCGATCCAGCTGACGTGTCGTTGGGGTCGTACTGCTCGACGAAGCGCAGATGTTGCAAATGTTCCATGCTTTCCGGGTAGAGCGTATTGAAGTTGTCGAGCATCTCGCGCGTCGTCCCAGGCGCAACGAGCCATTCCGCCGCGGAATCCTCGAGGTTGTGTAGGATGATGTGAATGCGAATTGCGGGCCTCGGCCATCGGAAGCCGTGAATGAAGTAGACCGGCATTGTATAACGCGTGCAGGACCGAGGTTCGACTGAGCGTGCGGTTAGATAGGACTGCGATGGCCTTCGAGGCCGCCTGGTGATACGGGCCTCGTCGATGGGCGGTCAGTGGCCAGGGCTACGTACGAGGATCCGAGAGGAATATCCTTGCGGCTCTGCTGGACTCGCTTGTACCGGACAATCGTGGTGCCAACCGTTGTCCTGGGATCCACCCACGCGTGGGAGTCGCAATGCGTGGAGATGTGAATCAGTTGATGGCAGATCGTGAGAGCAAAGAATATCGTGAGGAGGTCAAGGTACACAACGAGGTAGCCTGTACCACAGGAACCGGCAGTCTATCCGCGGAGTCTCTGGGTTCGGGAGGCTCCCTCAGGCGTGTGAGCAATTGGCCTTGGAAATAATGAGACGAGGGCCTTGGGCAGGATTCCTGGGCTCAGCTCGGCGGGTATAGAGAAGGCTCGTTATGGCTACTTTTGCTGGTGCACGCGCCGGTTTAAGACGTTTGTGATATTGACTGTTGTCTGTTGACAAGCCTGCGTCGGCAATGCTTGGTATGGCGGAAGTCTCGCGATCCTGCGTGCGAGATGCCGGTGGGCACAACAATCGATGCCGGGGAAGTCTGGCCGAAACTCTACCACTCGATGCCGCGGTGCTTGGAGGGATGATGGATGTGATGAGTAGGCTGACAGTACTAGAATGGGCAGACTAATAGCAAATGCTGATGTAAGTGATATCAAATAGCAAGTAAAGATACATGTACACGTAAGAGAATAATGACAACATGTAGCAGTAACCGGAGGCAGACACATAACATAAGAGAAAGCGAATGCGCGTGGTTGCCGGTTGCCAGCGCATTCATTCGCTTGCAGTGTGATGTGAGAAGCCTGTTTTGCATTGCTCACATGCATCACAAGTACATGCTGCACATCTCGTGCTCCCGACCTTGTCTCCTCCCCAAAACCCGGAGCCGGTATCGACTCTGAGGCCTGCATTGAATGTTGATTTGCCGCGCCATCAACAACGCCTCCCCAAGCCTCCCCAACGCCTCGTCCGGATTCGGGTGTTTGCGACAGGGATCCCACCACATGTCCGACACGCTATTCCCGAAACACACAATCGAAGCCATATCGAGCGAGCGACCAAGAGCTGAGCGCTCTCTGTTTGTTGTGCCTGCCAGCTAGCCACGCAGCGTGTCCACTTCGAGGCTCAGCCGCTTCATCCTCGTATTATAGCCGCCAGACATGCCCCTCCATTTGCTCGGCAAGAAGTCATGGAACGTCTACAACACCGACAACATCGAGCGCGTCCGACGCGATGAGGCCGACGCAAGGGAGCGAGAAGAGGCTGCAGAACAGCGCATGCAGGAGCAAGATGCCGAGCGACGTATGGCGCTGCTGCGAGGCGAGAAGCCTCCCGATCTACCGCCGCCGGAAGAGCCGGCAGAAGATGTGCATGGGCATAAGCGAAGAGACGATGGAGTTGTGACACATGAACGAAAAAGAAGAAGGTTGAAAGG
Organism: Cladosporium sp. IMV 00045; assembly: GCA_001931905.2. Lineage (NCBI taxonomy): Eukaryota > Fungi > Ascomycota > Dothideomycetes > Cladosporiales > Cladosporiaceae > Cladosporium > Cladosporium sp. IMV 00045. The sequence goes on from MSJI02000005.1 coordinate 62,803, forward strand.
CGAGGATGAGACAGATAGGGAAATGCGCTATGCACGCGAGGATGCTGAAGCTGGAGATCGGGCGCGCGAGACAATGCGGGCGGCGTCGAGGAAAGGCGATGATGCGCCTTTGCAAGACCACGCTGGACATATACAGCTTGTCTCTGGGCCAGACGAGCGGGCACCACGCAATGCAGAAGCAACAAAGGGAGAGAAGACGCAAGCGCGGAAGAAGGAAGACGAGGAAGGGCACTGCATGCGCTTCTCTGATGCTGCTGGATATCGGAAAGGGACACACAAGCCCTGGTATGCTACATCTGATACTCGTGGACGTGAAGACGACAGTAGATCAACGAGCGAGCTAGTACTTGCTGAAGTCCAAGGTAGGGATGTTTGGGGCAATGAGGATCCTCGTCGTAAAGAGCGAGAAAGAAACCGGATCGTCAGCAATGACCCGTTCGCGATGATGCAACAGGCGCAGCGACAACTAAAGCAGAGCGAAGGTGATAGGGAGAAGTGGAGGCAAGAGCGCGAGAAGGAGGTTCGGGAGCAGAGGCGTGAAGATGAGAGGAGAAGAAGACACGAGAGAAAGCACGATGCAAGGCGACATAGGCGACGAGAAGAAGAAAAGGATGATCTTGAAACTTTCAGTCTTGATGGACCGGCGAAGGAGTCGAGAAGCCATCGTAGTGATTCCGACAGACACCGGCGGCATAGGCATTCTCGTCGAAGAAGCAGGAGTCGGTCAAGAGAGCGTCGTCGAACTTGAGATGCGAGTAGTCTTGTATAATGGGCCGGATATTTCAGGCTGATACGAAGATATGAATCACGAAACCAATTTGCGCAAAAAGCATATTATAGCGTTTTGAAAGTGCATCCACAATTTTTCCGGCGGAATATTTTCTTGTTGGGTGCTCCGAGTCGATTATCCGTCGGCAAAAGATATGCGTTGGGATCCAAGTTGATGGTGTGAGATATTGGCAGTGGGTAAAACACTCGCATCCATTCCTACACGAGATTCAAAAAAACAAAACGACGATTTTGAAGTAACACAGCCTTCGCATAGAGGAAGTTGGCCGCGCAATGGGTGAAGTGAGGTTGGCGTCCCTTGTCAAAACAAACGGAAATGCATCTCCCAGAGCGCCTTCCTTTGAAACTGAGCGTTAACCGTCCCACGACTTCACCCTTCTCTATAGCAGGCAATATTTGATTTAATAACTCAGGAGGACTCGTAGAGACCGACCTTCTGCAAATAATTTCCAGCCATCGTGAACAATGGCTGTCCGATCTCGGAAGCCTTGACAAGCAAGACACTGCCGTATCCCAGGAACAATCATTATTGCTCATACGACCGTCCGCCGTGGATTCGAGGAAACGCCGAAGCCGAAGACCAACACCATGTGTTTGCTAGACGAGATGCTGGTGTCCGCAATGTAATTCGTATGAAAGATTCAAAGGGTGGACAGATTCCAAGGATGAGCAGCAATCACAAAACATCTTCAAGTGAGAGGCTTCATGCAATCTTATGGGCCTCTCGCGTCTCAAGTTCACTTACGGCCCCCAACAAGTCGTTGTTCGGGCTTCCATGTCGGAAACAGAGCTCCGTGAATCACATCTACACTTAGCCGCAACCGCCGTCGCCTCCGACTTTGGGCAAAAAAACATAGATTGGTTTCAGCCGCCGACACATGGTTGCATTGCAAGTCCGCATGTCAAGAAAGCCGCCGCGCGCCAACATCCGACTCTTCCAAGCACATTCGGCCATCGGGCGGTCCTGCCTAATACGCCGACGGTACGTGCACGTGAAGTCCCTCGCGCCAGCGAACAGCGAACAGCGAGCGAGACACGGACTTGGTGGGATTGAGATGATGAAAGCATCGCCGCTGGCGGAGGGTCACCCTCAGCCCCGCGGATAAATCAAAACGGTTGCCATGCGGGCAGAGCAGCGTCATGGGCGTCTCAGCCTTTCATCACCGGAGATGCCTAACGAACAGTGCTCGGCCAAGCGCACGGCGAAATAGAGAGCGCTGCAGATGCTTGCCGGAGCGATAAGTGCGATAAGCGCGGAAAAGGCATGGATGTCTGTCACTGTTTTGAAGAGGGATGATGGCAGTTGTCAGAGGTTTGAAGACACGACGGCCGTACTGCGGTTTGGCCGCCCAAAAATCACCACGATCGCAGTGATCGAGGCGGTAGTAGTGGGGCAGGCCAGCTCGGCAACGGAGGCTCGAGAGAGGATGGCTGTGGGCAGTGAGAGAGCAAAGAACCGCGGCATTCTGCGGTTACGGAGGTGGTGAGGTGGTGAAAAGGGTATGGGAGGAAAAAGTGTATTGATGAGGTCGTGACAGTATTGCAGACACACACACATACTTGCCGCATCAAATCACCACGATCAATCATCATCACCATCATCATCCGTAAGGAATAATTCATCGCACCAGCCCGCCGTTGACCAATTGCTTACCTGATACCTCTGACCTGCCAGCCCGGCCGCGACAGTCCGCGCTTAGTGGGGTCCTGCGTCTGCTGCTACGGCCCTCCCCCTCCATGGCTTCTTCGTCGTCCATCCCAACGGAACTTTCCCATCGTCCAAATACTTCCACCTCGACATCGCCGCCCTCTGCTCAGCGTCGTCTTGACTCCATCTCACACCACTTCACCAAACACTCTCCCGCCAAAATGTCTTCCGAGCCTGTGTAGGTCATCCCCGCCGCCTCCCATCCCCATCATCATCATCACCACCACAATCATCCCCCACCCTCAAAAAACAACCCCGCCGCGATATCATCCCACCGCTCCTTGGGAGAAATCTTCCATGGACGTGTCGGTGTGGCTGCGATTGAAAGAGCATGGCCTGTTGAGGACGTCGTGGGATCAACTCGCCAGATGTACACTCCCTCTCAGAGCATTTGTACACCTGGACGCCCACCGCCAAAACGTCACTGCAAAATCTTAAGGCCTATGACACAAACACCTTCACGCACAGCATCATACCACAAACATGGCAGAATCACAGCTAACAATACCTCCCTCACAGTGGAGACTTCGGTCTCATCGGCCTTGCCGTCATGGGCCAGAACCTCATCCTCAACGCCGCCGACCACGGCTTCACCGTCGTTGCCTTCAACCGCACCGTCGCCAAGGTCGACCGCTTCCTTGACAACGAGGCCAAGGGCAAGAGCATTGTTGGCGCACACAGCATCAAGGAGTTCATCTCCAAGCTCAAGAAGCCCAGGCGCATGATGCTCCTCGTCATGGCCGGCAAGCCCGTCGACGACTTCATTGAGCTCCTCCTCGAGAACGGCCTCGAGGAGGGTGACATCGTCATTGACGGTGGCAACTCTCACTTCCCCGACACCAACCGCCGCACCAAGTACCTCCAGCAGAAGGGTATCCGCTACGTCGGTTCCGGTGTCTCCGGTGGTGAGGAGGGTGCCCGCTACGGTCCCTCCATCATGCCCGGTGGCAACGAGGAGGCCTGGCCCCATATCAAGGACGTCCTCCAGTCCATCTCCGCCAAGTCTGACGGCGAGGCCTGCTGCCAGTGGGTCGGTGACGAGGGTGCTGGTCACTACGTCAAGATGGTTCACAACGGTATTGAGTACGGTGACATGCAGCTCATCTCTGAGGTCAGTAAATTACAAGCAGCAATCAATGGCAGGGCACCGAACTAACATTTCTCCAGGCTTACGACATCCTGAAGCGTGGTGTCGGTCTCTCCAACAAGGAGATCGGTGACGTTTTCGCCGAGTGGAACAAGGGCGTGCTCGACTCTTTCCTCATCGAGATCACCCGCGACATCATGTACTACAACGACGAGGACGGCACTCCCCTCCTCGAGAAGATCCTCGACTCTGCTGGCCAGAAGGGTACCGGCAAGTGGACCGCCATCAACGCCCTTGACCAGGGTCAGCCCGTGACTCTCATCGGCGAGGCTGTCTTCTCCCGCTGCCTGTCCTCCCTCAAGGCCGAGCGCACCCGCGCCAGCCAAATCCTCCAGGGCCCCACTCCTCAGTTCACTGGCGACAAGAAGCAGTTCATCGCCAACCTTGAGCAGGCCCTTTACGCCTCCAAGATCATCTCCTACGCCCAGGGCTTCATGCTCATGCAATCCGTAAGTCACATCTTGCAAGAAAGATATCCTACTCAGACTAACACCCTCCTCAGGCCGCCAAGGACTACGGCTGGAAGCTCCAGAAGCCCGAGATTGCCCTCATGTGGCGCGGTGGCTGCATCATCCGCTCCGTCTTCCTCAAGGAGATCACCAAGGCCTACCGCCAGAACCCCGACCTCGAGAACCTGCTCTTCGACGACTTCTTCCACCAGGCCATCAACAAGGCCCAGGACGGCTGGCGTGACGTTGTCTCCAAGGGTGCCCTCTGGGGTATCCCCACCCCTGCCTTCAGCACCGCCCTGTCCTTCTACGACGGCTACCGCACCAAGGACCTGCCCGCCAACATGCTCCAGGCCCAGCGTGACTACTTCGGTGCCCACACCTTCCGCATCAAGCCCGAGCACGCCAGCGAGAAGTACCCCGAGGGCAAGGACATCCACGTCAACTGGACCGGCCGTGGCGGTAACGTCTCCGCCTCCACCTACACTGCTTAAGCGGTTGATTGGTACTTCAATGCCGGCTAGACATTGCTGGTATAAGATTGGGAAATATATGACTGGGACGTCTCTCTGCTGTTGTTGACAGTAGGGGGCGCTCAAGAAAGAGAGACGACGATGGAAACGACCACACAATTTTGATGATGGATGCAGATAGAGTGCTTTTTTCTTACATATGCTCTCTTGGAAGACAAAAGACAAAACGAAATGATACCAGCTGTGTTTGAAATATTCCTCCCACTTCCCCTTGTATTCTGTGATTGTGTACATGTCTCGAATGTAAACTTCCTCGTATTGATGGCGATACGTTTTCGTGCAGCAAGACTGGTTCGTAGCGAACATCAAATAGCGAGGCCATACAACTTGGTGGACAATCTATGCAAGTATTTGTAGGTAATCATGTACAATTGATCAAAATACTCCAATGCATGGAGTCACCTTCCACCTTGGTGGATGCCTCTGAAGATCGCCTGACACCAGTCGCTGATGTTGCACGAAGGTGGCGACTCGAGGTGGGGCAAAAGGAGGGGCAGGGACGTCTTGTTGTACCTTGTGGAAGGTTATGATTATTTATCTATCACTCCTTGGAGGTAGATATTATTATCACCTTACAATCCGCACATCAAGACCACAGTAATCACATTAAAAACAAGACCCAGCATCCAAATCACCCTCTCGCAAAGAACGCACAATGGAAGAACTGCGCACGCTCCCCGACTACCTGAAAGCCACCAACACCGACGGCGTGGTCATCCTCCAAGCGACAGCAACCTGGTGCTCGCAATGCAAAGCGATCGCGCCGGCCGTGGAAAAGATGGTCCAACAATTCCCAGAGGCCAAATGGTACAAGTACGACACGGACTCGGCGGGGGATATCGCGCAGGAGCTGGGGGTCAGTCAGATGCCGGTGTTTACGATTTTCAAGGATGGCGATTTGGTGGATTCGGTGGCGGGCGCGAGGGCGAAGGTGTTGGAGGAGAAGGTTGGGGGGGTTTATGAGGGGAGGAGGGTGGAGGTTTGATTTCTTGTTGTAGATGGTGGAGGGGTGTTGGGATGATGAGATGGAGGATGGTGTTGGGGCGGTTTATCGGGAGGGAGGTAATATGGGAATGGCTATGAAGATTGACCACCTTTGATGAGATATGGAAAACACGCAAAACTGCTCGCCTTGTTATTCATCTCGGGTTTAGACCATGTCACTGGTGCACTTTGCATCTGGTTGTTCATTCACAACACTCTCAGAGCGGAACTTTCCGCTGTCTGTCTGTCTGCCTGTTTCCACTTCCAAACGCGTCGCGTCGCGCACCAAACTTCCCCGCGACAAACGACCAAATACATCTACCCATATCTCTGCCTCCGCCACCGCCCAACACCACCACCAAACATCATCATCACCTTCTCTCCACCTCGTCTCCCCCCTGATATCATCTCCTCACCACGTTCCCTCTGTCTGCCGACGTCGCACAACATGGCGGACGACGCTTACTCCGCCCTCACACACGGTGCGCTCCGTCGCATCTCCGACAACGAAGAAGTCCTCGAGCCAGTCGTGCAGTGTGTCCAGATCAAATCCATGGCACCCGGCGCCAACGGCCAGGAGCGCTACAGAGTCGTCTGGAATGACACCGTCAACTTCATGCAGAGCATGATCACCCAGCAGGCCAACTGGATCGTCACCGAGGGAAAGCTGAAGAAGGGCAGCGTTTGCAGGCTGAAGCAGTTTCAGGCGAACATGGTCAAGGAGAGGGTCATTCTGGTAGTCATCGATTTGGAAGTGCTGGAGCAATATGGAGAACCAGAGAAGCTGGGCGAGCCTGTCGCTGTGGAGGGCCCGAAGCAAGAAGGCAACGAGACGAAGCCGCAGGTCCAGCCTGAGAACATTGGCGGAAACAACTTCTACGGACAGCAGCAGCAACAGCAGCAGCAGGCGCAACCCCAGAGGCCACAACAGCAGCAGCGCAGCCTGCCTTCAAGAGCGAACGGCGGTGGTAGCCACGCGAATATCTTTCCTATCGAGGCCCTCTCTCCCTATGCGCACAAGTGGACGATCAAGGCGAGATGCTCCCACAAGGGCGAGGTCAAGCACTGGCACAACAAGAATGGCGAGGGCAAACTCTTCAGCGTGAACTTCTTGGACGAGTCGGGTGAGATTAGGGCAACAGGTTTCAACGATGCGGTGGATCAGTGGTACGACACCCTGGTGGAAGGCGACACTTACTACGTCTCCGCGCCTTGTCGCGTCCAGCTTGCGAAGAAGCAGTTCTCAAATGTCAACAACGACTACGAACTCACATTTGAAAAAGACACGCAGATCGAGAAGGCCGAGGACGATGCAGGCGTTCCGCAAGTCCGTTATAACTTCACGACCCTGGCAGATCTGCAGTCTATCGACAAAGATCAGACGATTGACTGTATTGGCGTCTTGTCGGAGGTTGGCGAAGTCAGCGAGATAGTGTCGAAGACCACCAGCAAACCCTACAACAAGCGCGAACTCACACTTATCGACAACTCTGGCTTCAACGTGCGCCTGACGATCTGGGGCAATACCGCTCAGAGCTTCGAAGCGCAGCCTCAGTCCGTCGTCGCATTCAAGGGTGTCAAGGTGTCCGACTTCGGTGGCCGCTCACTGTCATTGCTGTCTTCGGGCAGCATGACCGTGGATCCCGATATTGATGAGGCGCACAAACTCAAGGGCTGGTACGACGCGGGCGGCAACGCTGAACAGTTCCAGTCCCACGCAAACACCATGGGTGCCGTCTCCGCTGCATCAGGAGGAAAGAGCGACGCCTACAAGAGTGTTGCCCAAGTGTCCGAAGAGAACCTTGGCATGGGTGAGAACACCGACTGGTTCTCGATGAAAGCCACAATCCTGTACGTCAAAAAAGACAACGTGGCCTACCCGGCCTGCCAGACCGACAGCTGCAACAAGAAGGTCGTCGAGATCAACCCCGGCGAGTGGCGCTGCGAGAAGTGCGACAAGACCTGGGATCGCCCCGACTACCGCTACATCATGTCGGTCAACGTCGGCGACCACACCGGCCAGCTGTGGCTGTCATGTTTCAACGAGGTCGGTTTGCAAATCATGGGCGTGCCGGCGAACGACCTCATGGCAATGCGCGAGGAGGGCGAGACGAGGCAGGAGGAGGTCTTGTTCAGCGACGCGAACTGCAAGACGTTCGTCTTCAGGTGCAAGGCCAAGATGGATACCTTCCAGGACCAGCAGAGGTGAGTTTTCATGCGATACTTTTCCCTGTCTTCTTCATTTCGCAGCACGATGGCTAACATTCTCGAACAACAGAGTCCGCTACCAAGTCCAATACGCGAACCCGCTCAACTTCGGCGTCGAGGCGAACAAGCTGGCCAATATCATCAAGCTCTACAATCAGGACTCCGACAGTCTGTTTGTGAGATGATGATAATCGAGAAGAAACGAAAGGGTCTCACCACATATGGACTGAAGACCTGAATAAGATAGTTTCGCTCACGCTTTCTCTTCACACTGTTGTCCTTTTGCTTCTTGGTGGGCAAATGGGCTAGGTCAGTGTATGTGTATGTAGTAGCATGAATGAGTGACAAGAACGAAATAATTGCCATCGAAAATGTTTGTACAAAATCGCCTCGCTACGGTAAACTACGCCCTTCTATGCTCGTCACACTCGAACAGGAATTCTCCTCTCCTTTTCTCTTCCTGTTTTCTAGCCACCAGTTGAGACTTCCGATGAGCACATCATCTGCAACCGCGTCCAGCCCTCTATTGATGCACTTTCAATGCTCGCAAAACTCAATACACAGATACATCACACCTGCCTCTTTGGCCTACATGTGCTCACCCGACTTGTCCTCCTGGTCGTATCACGTTCGTCATATTCCTTCAGCGCTCCATTCATCTGCGCGCCCGTTGCTGTGCTTTGCCCAGTAGGGCGGCCATGACGGAGGTGTGCAGCATGCATACATGCATGCAGGGCTCACAACAAGGCACAGACATGCACCTGCTGGGGATCGTCGGGCATGGAAAGCGCTACGTTACGCTGTGTTGCGGATCAATGATGGAATGATGATCAATGAGAGCAATGAGAGCATGCGCGGCATGCGCGGTACGACAGCAGTACAAGACATGCGCCTCTTCGTCGCCTGCAACTCGCCTCTGACCGATGACGTTCGCAGGGCCTTTCTTTTTCTTGCCGAACGATGCGCTACGTCGACAAAAAGCAAGCGTCGTGTCCGGAAAAGATCATCCGGGTAATTCGTCTCTACTGCGAGGTTCGGTGCAGCCTTCGGTGGCAGTAGTCAAGCCCGAACTTGCTGCAGAGTCGGTCGATGAGACCCGATCCGGAACGGAGGGCCGCGAGACCGACAGGCGAGCCGACGCCCGCCAAAAATCCCATGGAAGGTGAAATGGAAGACGCCTCGAAATTTAGAGCTGCGGCGCCCCTAAATCTCCCCCCTTTCGCATACACAAATGTGACGTATGCAAGCAAGCAAGATGGGAAAATCGCGCCACCCTCACTTCCCCTGGAAAGTGAACGTTCTCGAACACCCTGTGCCGGCATGGAATTTCAGCCTCTAGGAGCCTGTCCCTGCGGCTGGCCTTGCGTCTGCGTCGCGAGGAGAGTCTGGCGGCGCTCCTCGGCCTCGCGCATGAGCTCGGCGCACAGCCGGATGCTCGGGGCCAGGTGGGCCATGCGCTCGATCTCGCCGACGACTTCGGCAATGATGACGTTCATCTGGTGGGCGGGCGGGAGCAGGGCGGCGAGCGAGGCGTTGAGCGTGGCGCCCATGACGAGCAGGGCTTGCGAGACGATGCTCAGCGCGCCCTGCCAGAGGTAGGGGACGTGGCCGTCGTGGTGCGCGGTGATGTTCTCGAGCTGCCGCAGGCACGCTTCCAGGCACTTGCGGCAGGCGTCTTGGACGCCGGGCTCTTGCGCGCACGATTCGTCGGCCAGCACGGCGACGATGTATGGGCGGTAGATGATCGTGCGGCAGGCGAAGTAGCGCAGGCGCAGCACGGTTTGAACTTGGGTGCGGGCGGGGAGGCGTTCGCGTGGGAATTTGACGGGCGCGGGCAGGTTTTCGTACCATTGCGTCAGTTGGTAGTCGAGTTCGGTGGTGACGGGGTCGAGGGAGGATGTTATGCCGCTTGCGCCGCGCGTGCTGCGTTCGGTGGTGTAGATTAGATGCGAGACACGGTTGAGTAGTCGACGTAGGGCGATTTCGGCGAGAAAGTACCACAACTCGTCCGAACCGGGAGGCTCTTCTGGCGATGCGGTCGCTGCGTCGTAGGTGAATGGTCTCGGGAGACGCATACTTTCTTCGAATTGAACGATTCCGGAATGTGGCAGGTCCATCTCAGCCAGGAGGTCGGATTCGATCATCAGAGTGTTCCAGTAGACACGCTCGCTCAATTCGCGAAGTTGTGGAGGTATCGCACGCTGTGATGACAGCAGGAGCTGTACCTTCATGCTGGTGTTATGCAAGAGGTTCCAGGCTTCCAGTGGTCGTACGAGGTAGAGAAGGTACGCTGAAGCAAGGATGTGGCATTGGGTGCTTAGGATATCATTTCGAGTAAGAAGACTAGGCAGCAAATTCCAGGCCGCTGCGAAAAACGGCAGACCAGGAGGCAACTGGTCTGCAGGCACTCGAGAAATGCTGAACCCGGAATGAGCTGCCTGACCCAATGCCAGAACCAACAACACGATACAGCTATCAGGAAGCGACCGACAGCCAGATGCCATTGCGTTGTGATAGTATGTATGCCAGGTGGCCGGATCCACGCATGCGTACCAAACGTTGACACGCTGAAAGAAGGCTTGAGCGTAGGCATGTGCTGCGGAAAAATCCAAAGAGTATCTTCCCATCTCCAAAGGCGGACGAGCCATCTCGAGTTGCAGGAGCGTTTGCGGGTCGCACTGCAACGACACCAATTCGCGAATGACAGGCCATTGCAAGAGATTCAAGGCTGGCGTGGTGTGAGTTTTAGGCATGGTCGAAATGTTAGCCTGCCAGCTTCCCAGCCCATTGACCTGGGGCAGAGAATTGACAGGCGCGCTGGTTGTACTCATGCGTTTGATGTGTATGTCGTCTGACGCAGTGTTACTAGTCGCCGGAGAGATGGGGCCACTAGGCGCGCTCAAGCTGTTTGAACCATTCATACCGGATTGCAAGAGGCCCTCGATGCGTGCCAGTCGTTCCAAAATAAGCTTGTCGCCAGCATCCAGCTTGACCCCAGGCTCGCGGTAGACGCACTCAGCGTGCAGCTCAGTGCAGAGCTTGCACTTGGGCCGGCCGCCATCGCATCTCGATTTCCGGCTGCGACAGATCTCGCAGGCAATGGTGGCACGGCGTCGTGGGTAGTCCAGAGGGTCGGCGGGGAACCTCAAGGGTTTGATGTCCGCGGAGTCTGGGGGTTTGAAATCAGTAGCTATGATATCTTCCATGGCGTCCATGCGGGTAGAAGGATGTTTGTCGTACGAGGACCGTGATCTCTTCAGGCCGGGGCGTTCGGCAGCAGCACCAGCGATTGTAGAAGCAGAGTCTGAGAGTCCGTTGCGTGAGCCCTCGTCAGCAGACGTAGGCTCCATAGTCGCAAGGGAAAAACAGAAGAGCCGGTCGCAATGGGCGACAGAGGGCAGACGTTCCAGAAATACCAGACAGGCCCGGGTAAGCCAGTGATCAGGGTACGAACGGCGGGCTATATGCACATGCACATGGTGGTTTGGTGGCGTCCAGATTCCGGCTATGTAGTTGGGGGAAATCAGGTGGTGACCTTAGGCCTGGACGCAGCGGCGGGATGGGATAGATTGAGGATGCGTGGTGTGGCACCCGAGTCCGAAGGACAATAGTGCTATATGAGGAGGCAGCCTTCAGGCTCACAGGGCCCGCCAGTCCATTGGAGGAGAAGACAGGTAGGTGCAGTGGTGCAGGGATGATTTTGCCGGAGAGCCTTCCTGACCCTTCCAACATGTCAGCCATGTTCGGTCTCGCAGGTCTCGCTAGTCGCTGTGCCGCCGCGCTAGAAGGGCGAAATGGCGAAATGGCCCTGCGGACTGCGGGGTGATGGGCGTGGAGGTGAGGGAGGCGAGGGCGAATCATCTGTGTTGTCTGTACGAAATCCAATAGGCGAGTGATCCATAATTATTCCTTCGTGTCTTGCTTCCTCGCTTTGCTACACGAGTTCCCTAGGCGAGATGACTTTGTTTGCTTGTCGGCTGCCTTGTCAAAAGTACTCTCCATCCCTCTCTTGTACGGCCTTCCAGCCAGGCCTCGTGCCTTTGACTCTGCCCTACCTCGCCTGTATTGTCATCATCTGTCATAGGCTGCCTCGACATGCATCAAGCTTGATCTATATTCCACATGCGTGGTGCTGTGTGACACCAACACTCTTCCCTGTACATGTAGACGGGCACGGCTTCCACCCGCAGAAAGACGTGCATTCCGGTATTGACTGGACGGCTTTGGGCATCATCTCCCGGGCTTCTGTCTGATATTTTGAAGAAAGTCCATGTACCTGCAGATTTTCTAGAATCGATGTCCTTGTTGGATATAGAAGATCGTTGGAAATCCCGGGTGTGATATAGTTTCATTCATGTAGTTCTCACGTTAATGGTCTCCGGCTTTCTCTACGATCCTATGTATCAGCATAAGAACCGGTACTGAGCATGATTTTCGAGAATCTTGAGTGACTTTCAAGTATTGTTCGCATAGTCCTTGCTTTTTTCGTCCTGTGAGAAAATAAAATCTATACTCCCTCATCCCAGCGTTAACAGCCTCGACGTCCAATTCGCACACGCCGGTGACTCAAAATCGCGGGGTGAAGTGACTTCAGACGCCACCACCAAAATCTATCCCTACTCCCAAGCCATACCAGCCAGCGAGCGACAACCACACTGGCCAATACCACACAAAATGCCTCCAAAATCTGGCAAGAAAGGCGGCGCTGCCGACAAAGGCAAAAATGGAGCAGATGAAGAACGCCCGGATCCTCTTCAGGCACTCGTATGTTCACCCCTCTTCACAGCCGTGAAAAAAAGTGTCGAGTCATGCATCATAACAATCAAGAACACTCGAAAAATGAGCCAGTGCTAATACGAAATCCACCACAGATCCTGGCCGATTCTTTCGAGCCCAAATTCGAGCCTTTCACTCTTGAGAGGCCACGATGCCTGTTACCGCTGGCCAACACGCCCCTCATCGAGTACACGCTCGAATTCCTAGCCAACGCGGGCGTCGAAGAGGTCTTCATCTGCTGCGGTAACCACACCGAGCAAGTGGAAGCCTACGTCGCCGCCAGCAAATGGACACGCGCGACGTCCCCCTTCAGCGTGGAAATTGTGCGATCCTCAGCCTCGCATTCCATCGGCGATGCCATGCGCGACATGGACCAGAAGGGCCTGCTCACCGGCGACTTCGTCTGCGTCTACGGCGACGTCGTGGCGAGCGTGGGCATCGAGCACGCCATCCGTGCGCACAAGCAGCGTAGGGAGAAGAGCAAAAACGCCATCATGACCATGGTCCTGCGCGAGGCTGGCGACCAGCACCGCACCAAATCCCAGGGAACGCGTCCTGTCTTCGTCGTAGACCCCACCAAAGAGAGGTGTCTGCACTACGAGCAAATGCGTCCCGGGCAAACGCACCCCAGACTGAACATCGACGGCGAGATCCTCGCCGAGTGCCCCGAGCTGGAAGTCCGCGCCGATCTGGTCGATTGCGGGATTGATATTTGCTCGCCCGAGGTGCTGAGCCAGTGGAGCGACAATTTCGACTGGCAGCAACCGCGCAGAGGCTTTCTGTACGGCACGCTCAAGGACCACGAATTGAACGGCATGACCATCCACACCCACGTGGCGACTGAGGGCTACGCGGCGAGAGTGAAGAGTCTGCAAATGTACGATGCTGTGAGCAAGGACGTCGTGAGCAGATGGACCTACCCTCTGAGCCCGGATGCGAACTTGCTGAGGCAGCAGAGCTATGTTGTTGGTAAGAGTGGTGTTTACAGGGAGGAAGGCGTTGTCTTGGCGAGAAGTGCCGTTGTCAAGAAGAAGACGGTGCTAGGAAAAGCTACAAGCATTGGAGATGGCAGTGTTGTTACTAACAGTGTGATTGGAAGGAGATGTGTGATTGGCAGGAGAGTCAAGATTGACGGTGCCTACATCTGGGATGACGCCAGAATTGGGGACGATACTGTGGTTGAAAAGGCCGTTGTGGCAAACGAAGCATCTATCGGAAAGAACTGCAAGATTTCGCCTGGTGCTCTCGTCTCGTACGGCACGGTCGTTGCAAACGGTACCAATGTGCAAGGGTCTGGAAGAATCACACGATTCAAACGCAAGCGAGGCTACGAACACGACGAGTTGGTCAAGGGCCCCGCCGATCCGAAGATTGTTGGAAACGGCGGCGAAGGGTTCCAGCAAGAACCCGACTCTGACGATGAAGAGGACTTCGAGACTTTGATCCCGCAACTCAAGATCGATGATGATGCTGCCTCCATTTCCACCCTCAACTCGGAAGACGAAGACGAATCTGACTTCGAGACCGACTCCCAACCTCGCTCACACCGTACAGAGAGCTTCGGCTCCATCAACTCAGAAGAGAGCGCAGGCGAGGCCGAAGCACGCCGAAGTGCTGCAGACTTCCACCACGAAGCGGCCGGTAGCATCTTCGACTCGCTGCAGCGCGGCGACAGCCCGGATAGTATCCAGCTGGAGCTCAAGGCGCTCACCCTCAGCAGCAACGCGGACGGCAAGCAAGTTCGCCGCGCCGTTGCCGTGGCCATGATGAAACGCATCGCATCGTTGGTCGAGACTGGACTCGCGCCGCAGAAGGCCGTTTCTCAAACCATATCGCCCAACCGTCTACTTGTCGAGCGCGCCGTTCTCGACAGAGACCAAGAAGACAACCCCGAATCCGTCGAGTTCCTACTGTTCGTCCAGACAGACCTCGTTCACCGGCCTCAGGGCGGCAAGGTGTTGCTTTATGTGTGCAACGCGCTTGTCAGCCAGGAGATCTTCGAGAGCGAGGCTCTGGAGCAATGGTTGGAGGACGAGAGGAGTGGTGCGAGCGCAGAATTGGTGGAGGTGAAGAGGGAAACGGAGGAGATTATGGGTGGGGATAGTGATGAGGAGAGCAGTGAAGAGGAGAGCAGTGAGGAGGATGATGAGTAGAATTTTTTATGATACAATATATATGCGAGTATACTAAGTATTCAATTCGAATATCACAGACAGCAATTCATTTATTAGAGGTCATGGTTGTTTCGATCACGTGCAAGACTCGAAGCAAGCACATGGCGCGAAGTGAGAAAAACGCTCGGGACAGGGTGCGGCCCGGCTGACTGCCGCCTTTGCCTCCCGCGCCCTTACCCAAAGCGGCAACGATTGCCTCATCCGAGGCGGCATCATCAGCCAGCAGCAGCAGCGAGCGAGCCCTCATCAGCCCTCCACTTAACCCACGCCCGCCCACCTGCTGCCACTTCTGACATACCGATCACAAGACACTTCTTCCAAACATCTGACATAAACGCAAACAAAACCTTCGCCGTCCGCTTATATCACCGCCGCCACCACCACCTTCGCTCAACACTCATCCCCGGCCCTCTCATTATTCCCCCTCACCTCCCGCATCCTTCAAACCCTCTCGCCTGCGTCATACCAGGCGGAGGCAGCCAGCAACCGCCCACCACGCCTCCACGCCGCGCACCGAAGCGCAAACACGACGAGCCGGCGGAGCCGCAATCCGCCTCGCAGTCTCCGGCGCCGACGTCGGACGAGCAGCAGCAGCAGCAGCAGCAGCCGCGAAAGGCGAGCAAGACTTCCCACAGCGTCGGGGCAGCCGCTTTGCCGGCTACGCCTTTGAGCAGCGAGGGCAAGATGGATTCCGATATGGAAGACTTCAACAGCGTTGCTAGTAGCGAGGACTTTGCTGTCGATGGAGGGAGTAGTTTTGGTGGAGGTGAGTTTGCTGCATCTCATTCTTCTCAAGGTGGCGTGCCGGGGAAAAGACCAAGCTGACTCTTTGTCTAGACGATTCTGATGTTCAAATCGACGATGACGACTTTGGAGACGACGCTGCCTTTGAGACACAGGACAAAGACCTCAAGCCTAAGAAGCGGTATTTCGAAGTCGACTACTCGGTCTACAGTCCACAGGATATTCAAAATCAACAGGACAGGCAGGTGGATGAGGTGGCAGGGTTGTTGGAGCAGCCCAAAGAGTCGACGGCAATCTTGCTACGATACTTCCGTTGGAACAAAGAGCGTCTGATCGAGCAGTACATGGACAACCAAGAAGAAGTCCTCACCAAGGCGGGCCTTGGACAGGACATGACAACAAGCCCTCCACGAATAGAGAAAAGAAGTGACTTCATGTGCGACATCTGCTGCGAGGATGGACCCGAACTGGAAACTTTCGCCATGAAATGCGAGCACAGATTTTGCATCGACTGCTACAGGCAGTATCTGGCGCAGAAGATCAAGGAAGAGGGCGAGGCTGCGCGAATAAAATGTCCCGGCGACGGATGCAACGCCATCGTGGATTCCAAGTCTCTCGACCTGCTGGTAACACCAGACCTGACCGATCGCTACCACGAACTTCTGATGAGGACCTATGTGGACGACAAAGAAAACCTCAAGTGGTGCCCTGCGCCTAACTGCGTGTACGCCGTCGAGTGCGGCGTGAAGAAACGTGACCTCAACCGTATCGTTCCTTCGGTGACGTGCGATGAGAAGCACGATTTCTGCTTTGGCTGTACGCTTGCTGGACATCAGCCTTGCCCTTGTGGCTTGGTCAAGAAGTGGCTGAAGAAGTGCGAGGACGACTCAGAAACGGCCAACTGGATCTCGGCGAACACGAAGGAGTGTCCTAAGTGCGGTTCAACGATCGAAAAGAACGGTGGCTGCAATCACATGACATGCCGCAAGTGCAGGAATGAGTTCTGCTGGATGGTGAGTAATCGCGTCTGCCTTGATTATGGTACAAACTAATCTGACACTCTACAGTGCATGGGCCTCTGGTCAGAACACGGGACCTCCTGGTACAACTGTAACCGTTACGAGGAGAAGTCCGGCACCGAAGCTCGCGACTCACAAGCCAAGTCAAGACAATCACTTGAACGCTACCTTCATTACTACAACCGCTACGCCAACCACGAGCAAAGCGCCAAACTGGACAAAGATATCTACCATAAGACGGAGAAGAAGATGACTCTACTTCAGAGCTCATCGAACATGTCCTGGATCGAGGTGCAATTTCTTGAACACGCGAGCAAAGCCCTCCAGCAGTGCCGCCAGACTCTTAAGTGGACGTACGCATTTGCTTACTACCTGGCCCGTAACAACCAGACGGAGATTTTTGAGGATAACCAGAAAGATTTGGAAATGGCCGTCGAGAATCTGAGTGAGGTATGACTGCTGCTTTCCTTGCTGCTTGTTTGTTCCGGGTGAATATGTTTGCTAACGACGTTGAAAAGATGTTCGAAAAGTCACCCGATCAACTAGCCGGTCTCAAGGTCCAGATGATGGATAAGACCGCCTACTGCAACCAGCGCCACATTATTCTGCTGGATGACACTGCGAAGAATCTCAAAGAAGGTAAGTGGCATGAACTTTCTTCCAGGGGATGAAAGATAATCAATCAGAGGCTAACACAATCTTCGCATAGGAAACTGGGAGTTTAACGTCTCTCTCAGCTAGCACGAGCACATGAAACGAACAAATTTCTCATTACTTTCTTCTTTGCACCCCGTCCCAGACTCTTCCCTCAATTTTCCCTTGCATTTCGGATTCAGGAAGGCAGGAATTTGCATGGTACTCAACCAGTGACCAAGCACATCAGGCGTTTTCCACTTTCCTCACGACTCGATTTCGATGTCAACGCGCATTCTTCTGGTTCTTGTTGGTGTTCAAAGCGGATCTCGGTTCTTGTCTGGGTTTTCCATAATGTGAAGTTGGCGTTTCCTGTTAGGCGTGGTAGATGGTTTCTGTTCGTGTTCAAAGCCATTAGTTCTGAGAAACGATTTGACCACTTTCTGTCTTTCTTTTTCGATTCGCTCCTCTGAAACGTGATCGCATGAGCAAATCGAGCGTGGTCTCATGACTTTGTGGGTTTTTGTCGCTGAGGTCTTGACTTGAGCCCAAGCTTGTGTTTTGTAAGGTCCATACTTCGCGCAATTTTGAGGTTGATTTTGAGGTTGATCGGTTGGATGGTTGGTTGGTTGACGCCAATACAGCTTGTGGCCGTATGTTACATTCAAAGACGTATTCATTCATCCTTATCCAGCAACAAAACACAAGGCACATCGATTTGGACATTCGATCTGTTTTCCCTGTTTACTCGAAACAACATTGATCACATCTTGTCTTGTTTTTCGATCGATCCATCATCGATCCACTGATCCGAGCCCTCTTCCCTGCTTCATCAAAGTCCCGATCTTCACGCAAAGTTGCTGGGCCAACGGCTTGCGCCAAACAGCCTTCTTTGAAGAACCATCATCGGCCTCCGATTCTCTTGCGAAGACGGCCTAAATGACCAACGAAC